>VDFB02193867.1:635947396-636083560 GCA_007258455.2 Sequoia sempervirens
TACACATCCTAAATTGTTGATCAAACCACTGATACTTATGGCTATGCCTTGCATATTTGTAGAAAAGATTGTCCTTAAAATCTGAAATAAAATCAACAACACTGTACATTCTTTTGTAACCAACTTGTATCAAGAACCTTCACCTCCACTCTGCAAAGTATATTTGACTATCTCATATCTCTTTTTCTCAATAAGATTCTTTCCAAATTCATGTTTGGAACCCTCATGAAAACATTGAACAAACTTTGACAAGCCACCACATTCTGAGCACTTCGGATTTAAACAATCATTTCTATAGAAAAGGAAACCATCATCTCTAGAACATAAAAAATAGATCTAGCAAGTCCCTTGATGATTTTGAAAGATGCATTGCACCACACTCTTGCAACATTTCGTTAGTATGAAAAGTAGAATGGATATAGCATAATAGTTCATGGTACATTGAAAACTCCACATGGTATTTGCAACAAGTATTACAAATTTTAAGAGGCACACAATAAAATGACTTTAAACCTTCAAAAGTCCTTTGTGAGATTTCCATATTTTGATGTGTTTCAATAAATATTTTGAACAACATTATTTGGCTTGATTCCAAGAAATTTTTAGGATGAGGTGTACGGTCTCGATTGCCAATTCTTAACTTTAAAACATCCTTTGCATTGGGTGATACTCTAGAGTTATCATGCCAAAATTGTTGAATTACCTACTTTACATTATCAGTTAGCTTCTTATCTACATGTGGAAGCCTCCCGACAAAAGCCCATGTATCATTTTGAAGAGGATCACCTATTCTATCTTCTTGCAAGTGCTTTATCCAAAGTTTTACAATTATGTCAAAATCAATACATGTTTGTCTCATAAAGTGAGACTTTTTCAATTGATGGCTTACTAGGGTGGTTGTAGTGACTCTTTAGGCATCTCTCTTTTTCCCTATTATTTTTTCCAATAGACTTGAGAGAATTAAAAATATTTTTGACAATAATAGAATTTTTTTCAGTCTTCTTGTTCATACGAATCTTCAATTTGGCTAGAAAAGGTCTCATCTTTTGTATCTTTAGCAATTGTACAAAAAGTTGGCATTGCTCGGTCAATGTCTTATTGCTAAAATATTGGTCGAAAAATTATGTAGCCCACAACTGAATGGTTCATGTTGACCTCTTTCCTTCAAAATTGTTTATAATGTTCTCATCAATTTCAAGTAACCATTTAGGGGTTCTTGGAGGTTTTGAATTTGGAATATGTATTTCTTCCACACAAGGTTCTTCATTTCTCATGTAATTTGGTGAAACATAATTTACACATGGTTCAATATTATGCTCAACATCTTCAATTCCAACATTTTCACCTTGAACATTTTCAATATCAATTTCAATAATTTCATTCCCAATTTCAATATCATGTTCAACATCTTCAATTCCAACAATTTCACCTTAAACATTTTCAATATCAATTTAACATTTTCATTCCCAATTTCAATATCATGTTCAACATTTTCACCTTGAACATATTCAATTTCCTCTTCACTTGAAAGACCAAAGGGCTTAGGTTCACCAATATTTGACATACCTTGTCTTCTCTTTCTATGACTTTCTCTATCACTTTGTCTATATGCTTCAATTTGTTCTTTTGTAACCTTTCTCTTAATTTTTTGCTTTTGACGACTATTGCTCCCCATTATACCTCCAAAAGGATGCTAAAAAAATTATTGCTTATAAAAAATTTGAATATAAGATGCTCTAAAAAGTTGATCTTTCTCTCTTCTTGACTGAAATCACATTTTGGTCACCTGCAAATAGAATGTAGAGTCCGTTGGGATTCCCAAAATAGCCCACCTAGGGTTTTTTCTATGGCCCACAAATCTGATATTAGATAAAATCCAATATCTAATTTGAAAAAAATTTCAAAATGTATTGTAACGGTAATATTTTGGTGTTATAAATAGGATATCCCATTTTTGCACACATAGACCCAAGAGTAATTAGGAGGTGAAAGGTGGGAAAGAGTGAGAGCGAGAGGGATAAAGAGGGAAAGGGAGAGACAAAGAGAGAGGGAAAGGGAGAGAGATAGAGAGATAGAGAGAGAGGGAAAGGGAGAGAGATAGAGAGATGGAGAGTGGAGGAGAGAGAGAGAGAGAAATAGGAGGGGGAAGGGAGAGGGTAAGAGGGGAAGAAGGGGAGAGAGAGAGAGAGAGAGAGAGAGAGAGAGAGAGAGAGAGAGGAGGAAATGGAGAGAGAGAGATAGAGGGGAGGGAGGAGGGGAAGGAGTAGAGAGAGAGAGAGAGAGAGAGAGTCAAGAGGGGAAGGGAAAGGGGAAGAGGGGGAAGAAGGGAGAGGGGGAGAGAGAGAATTAGGAGGGGAAGAGGAGAGGGAAGAGGGAAGAGGGAAGGGAGGAAGAAGGGTGGAGAGAAGAGAGAGGAGTCAAGAGAGGGGGAGGGAGGAAAGGGGAAGAAGGGGAGAGGAGAGAATTAGGAGGGAAGAGGAGGAGAGGGAAAGAGGGGAAGCGAGAGAGAGAGAGGGAGGGGGAGGGAGAGAGAGAGGGGAGAGAGAGGGAAAAGAGATAATATTTTAATATTTTATATATTAGTAATATTAATTTGTTATAAATATATATATATCTTTGGGAGATTTTGATTTTTGCCGAAATCACATATTTTTAGAAAATATAATGATTTAAACCTTAAAAATATCCATTTAAAGCATTCCAATTGAAGAGAGTTTGATCAAACTACTTTATATCAAACCCCCTTGGATAGAACCCCACTAGTTTTAAACCATACCAATAACAGAGTCTCCTTTTGCACCTATCAAAATCTTGATAAAAAACTACTTTTGATTTACCTTTTGGGGGATCAGATGAATTCATTTAAAATTTATTTTTTGTAAGTATGTAGTCCTTATTATAAGCTTCCCAAAATTTATAATTTTAAATAAATTTAATTTGATTATTATATTTATTTTTTATTTCTTGTGACTAGGTTTTCATTGAAAATCAAAATCTCTATTCTACACATGTGGAAAACTAGAAGATTATCAAAAAGTATTTTTAGAAGAATACTTGGTGCACCAAATATTGAGAGTCCTTGATCAACAAAAAATTGAACCCACGATGCATACAAAAAATTGTAGAGTATCTGATGCTATATGCGAGATTGTAATTGGTTTGACTTAGGCTTGTTAAAAAAGAAAATATTTAATAAAAATTATCTAACCAAGTGGAGAAGCACACTAGATACTTGAGGAGTTACAAATATAAATTTAAAAATAATTATAATTTTATCCTTTATGGAAAAAAAGGTTATACATTATCACGAGGTGAGCATCACTTTTTTAAAAATGTTGTTTTCTAAAAAAACTTGAGGCTTTAGGGGAGATGGGAAAAAGAAGTGCAATATGATTCAAAATTTTGAAAAAATATGTTGAATCTATAAACAAAATGTCATGAAACTCTAGTTTTCATCCTTCCAAATTCCTCACTTGGTTTAGCAGCTAGAGTTCTCAAAGCGAAGATTTAGTTAAAAATAATTATTTCAGTGTCCAGTTTGGCCAAAAATTGTAAACCACTATTGTGGGATCACCCATATACATTAACTAAAATATAAAAATAATATTTAAATATTATACATAATAATATAATATATTATATATTATACATAATTGTGTAAGTGATTATTGAATAAATTGTATATTATATATTAAATTATAAACTATATTGTATATTATAAACTAGATATATTTAAATAAACTATAGACTATTTATTGCATTTTTTAAATCATATATTATAAACTATATTACATTTTTTAAAATCATATATAAAATATATCAGATATCCAATATTTCTGACACAAACCTTACTACCTAGGGGTTAGCCTTAGGCTTTCTTTGGAATTTGGCTAGGACATGCCAATCCTAAGAAGTGAACACAAAAAACGTGTTTAACAACTTACCTTGCTTTTCTAGACTTCCCCCATATGGTTGACAACCTTTTTTTTACCCAAAATTGATGAAACAAAAAGGGTTTTTAAAGGAGATTCTCAACTTTCCACCAATATAAATTACGCTTTTCTTTGAATTTAATAAATAATTATTATTCAATTTCTATTTGAATTATGACTAAATACCCAATTGATATGCTAATTGAAAAACATCTATACCTTTCAAACAATATCACATTTTTTCAATTTGAAACATGTGTCACATTCTATGCTTTGCATACTACAGGATTAAAAAAAATGAATTTCATGAAGTTTTGACCAAGTTAAGGTGGTCAGACATACAAGTTTTTATATTTTTTAAAATTTGTAATAAAAAATCATAATTAATTATTACTTGGAAAAAAAATACAAAATAATATGTATCACATCGGGACATGAGTCCTCTACTTATATCTAAAATCTTATAAAATAATATTATCATTTTATTGTAGTTAGGGTGGTTAGACAAACACCTACTTATTTTTCCCTAAAATTTAAGTACTGCCGCATTGAAATTTCAAATTTTCACCAAATAGATTTTAAAAATAAATAAATAAACCTAGTAGTTTAGAAACTACATTCAATTTTCTACAAATTCTATTCTTACATATTTTTTAAATAATATAGATAACTATAATTCAAATTTTTATGTCAAGTTGCCCAACTCTGATTTTTCTGAATTTTCATCGCCACTTAAGGGCCTATTTTTTCCATGATGATCTTGTACATACCCTTTCACCATAATTTCTAGAAAGATAAATTGCATAAGAATGAGAATTACATTCAATTCCAACATTGAGAAAACATGTATAATAAGATAGATTATTCACCACTTACATGGGAGGTTTACATTCAACCAAATAGAATTTCCAATTTAACATAATAAAATTTCCAAAGAGAACTCAAGGTCTTGAATTAAACATTTTATATTAGTTTACAAGAATGAAAAACTAAAGGAAAGAGAGAACCTCCACTTTTATGCTAACCAAAGCTCCTCCAAGATTAATATTATAAGAAATATGATCTCTAATTGTGGTTTCCATGTGACCAAACCATGCGGTACCTTTAGTCCCACCTATTGTTATAGGAGATAGTCACTTGGGAAAAAAGCACAACACTCACACAAAAGAAAGAGCATCTCTCACAAACAAACCAATCCATATGAACAACCATCATGAGAACTACATGAAATCACATTAGACAAATCATCATAGCATACATATGGTACAATAATGATTAACATTAAACAAATAAAAAGGAAACATGCATGATCAAAATTCAATGCTAAGGGTGTCATAAAAATGATAATAAAATGATAATTATACATGCTCAAGGGGATAACATCACCAAAAGTAAGCATGAAAAATAATTAAAATCATAGGGAATATACATGCCAATAGGGAATCATATAGAATGGATGATGAAGGAGTATCCAAACTCACAGACAATTTTGCATAAAAAATATTTTATTTTCATGTTCAATATTTGGTATTTTAGGTGTAGGTAAATGAGTTTCAAGAGAATATTTTGAAGTTTCAAGTAAGGATATAAATATTTATTTGTGGGGAATTTTCATCAACAAGGGAAATCAAAGTGTTTAATGTGATATATTGCACTATTTCAAGGTTCTAGGGGTTAAAATGGTCTATTTACTATGGTGGAAGGGGATTTTGAAGGAATTAATTTTCTCAATCTAGATGCCTAGGGAAGTGTGCATAAGACAAGTGACTCTTGGAATTCCATTCTTGTCTTATTCTTTCAATTTTGGTTCCTATAAGGGAGAAAAAACTAGTGTTTTTTAGAAAACAATATAATGAATCTTTAATTTCCAATTTGGGGTGAATGAGCATGACTAGGTTATTTATTTTATTCATTTTTCAAATGAATATAAATAAGAAAGATATTAGATATGGTACAAAAACTTTTAATGGCACTTTTGGAAGCAACAAACTATATTTTAGTTCATTTTTTTAGGAATTCAAGGGTCAACGAAAGAGCAAAGTTGGAAACCACTTTTTGTTTTTTCACATAGTTGAAACCCTCTATAAATACAACGTTTAATGGTGTCAAGAGTTAGAAATAAAGAACAAAAAGTTTGAGGAAAGAATTTGTAGGTTGCTTTAGAGGATTACGTGAAGGAAAATGTAGAAAATTAGCTTTCCAAAATGAGAGGAATAGAAGAAGAGAAGAAGAAAGTTGTAGGAATATTTTGTGTTAAAGGCATCAATAAGAGTTATAGGATGAAGGGAAAATTCAGATTTACAAAGAGGATTAAAGCAAAGAAAGTTCAAGGCACGAGACTTTGAAGATTTGAAAGCATGAAGTGCTTAGAAACCTTTCAATTTTTTCTAAATTTTATTTATTGTTGAAATCCTCACTATATGTAATTGTTCTTGATGAATTTTGTTGTATAAACATACATGTGAAAGTAATAATAAAGATATATTTCATATTTTGTTGCAAAATATATTTTGTCTTTGACATGTGTGTAAGAATATGGGTTGGATGAGAAGTTAAGGTTGCAAGATTGGGTAGTTTGATAAGACCCCATAATATTGTTTGCATCAAATGGTATTAGAAAAAGTATGATTTTGGAATGTGTCTGAGGAGAAATATTTTTGGTTTGAGGTATTTTTCTATGTTATGCAAAAGAAGAGCTCAATAATATTTTTTTGCAAGTTTTAAAAGCAGAGAGCTAGGGTTCTATGTGTTATGAGGATTTTTTTATGTAGTTACTTTGGGTTGTTATGGTCCAACAGAGTTAAGGATGGTTATAATATGTACAAACTTCCTCCACTATGTGAAAGTGGGTAGAGGAGGTTTTGAGAGGCACATATTCCAAAATCATTGTTCGGTAGAGGACAATTGTGGTTTTGTGTAATTTTTGTTGCAAATTGTGAGTGGGTCACAAGTTTTTATAGAAATTTCAAGGAAGAAGAGCATGAGGTTGGCCTTGGTTAGAGATGTAAATATTTCTTTTATTGAGAGGAGAGAAAGAATTTTAGAGGAAGAGAGTTGGGGTTTTTAGAATAAGTGTAGAAAAATATCTAGGAGGTTAGATGTCTTGGAGGAAATTATTATGAAATGAAAGAGGAAGGAAATAGAAAAGAATATGAGAGATGTTGACTCCTATAATTTTTCTAATGTTATTTCATTTTCAAGTAGAAGAGAAGATGAAGCAAAGAGTCCAATAGATAACACATAAGAAGAAAACATCGTGAAAGAAAATCTGGAAAAGGAAAGAATAAGATTGTAGTCAAAGCATGTCTTTTGGAAGTCATGGAAGTAAATGATATTGTAGTAGTGGCATGCATTAGTGAAGGTAGGATTTTTTGATGAATGAGAATGTGAATGGAGAATATTTTGTAGTAGTATAAGAAAATGTGAAAATAGAGGTAATGGTTGATATTTTTTATTTTTATGATGATGAAGATGATGTTGATTTGTATGCAGATGAGATGATGAAAATGGAAGAAGAGATTGATGAAAGGGTGGAAATAAATGTAAAGGAGTGTGAAGAGGAAGTGTAAATTTAACTCTTTAATTTCCACGATATTGCTAATTTGTATGTGGGTGTTGTAAGGAATGGTGTAGATGAACATTAGTGGAGGAGAATGGCTTGTGGTAAATTAAATAACACTAGAGAAGAGAAGAGAGGAACATTTATTTGGTGGAGGAGTTTCATATATGGTTAAAAAAGTCCATAATTAAAAGAGGGATTGGTAAATACATTTTGAAAAGGAAGTGTAGAGTAGGAAATTTTCTAGTCCCAAGTCTCTAGGAAAAAGAAGAGTCTACAGGGAGAAAATGGTCCTCAAATGCGTCAAGGAACAAAGCTCAAGTGGTGGGATAAAAAGGTGAGAGTTCAAGAATAAGAAAGAGTAGACCACAGAGTATTTTTGGACAGACTGGCAAGCTCTTGACCAAGGACAACATCACGACACACAAATGACAATGCAATGTGCTAACATCCCAAAGGCATGCTAGCATCTCATATAGATCAAAATCCAAGACTATCACTATGATATCACAATGTTTAACCTATTCTAAGCAATTAAAATGCAATGGAAAACATAATGAAACACCTCAAGATTAGCCTAAAAAATTTATAAATGCAAAGAGGAAAGTGTAAAATGATGATAAATGGATATACCTTCCTTCTTGCAGCTGAAACTCCTTGGTTGGCCCTTGATATGATTTGATTTGTATGCTCCTTGATGGCTCTTGATATGGCTAAATGCAAGTCTTGACTATGTGCTTGAATGTAGATGCAAATGGATGAAATTGAAGGTTAAATGAGTATAGAAAATGGCAGCATTTAGTTGCAAAATAGCTAAGTCTTTTTTTTTCAAATGCCTTAGAGAATGGGGTATTTATAGAGGAACTTAAATTCTCTAGAGAATTCAATGGTTGGGATTTATCCAACAAAGTCAAGATGAAGGGCTAAGGTGAGTTGAGGACTCACAAGCCCTCACATTTTGACATGTGGAATGTGAAGTGGATAAAGGTAGGATGATGTGTAGGTGATGTGGAAGAGAGGTACATGATGTGGAGGAAGGACAAGTACCTTCCAAGTACTTTGATGTGACCTTTCAATGATCACATGGGGAGAGGGAAAGCTTTGAGAGAATAAAAGTGAATTAAAAATTTACAATGATTGGAAGAATCTAGTAGATAAGACAAGGTTCCCAAAAGGTGGGAATTTGTCACATGTGACTTGATGTGACAAGTCAAAGGTTCTAGAAGATGCATGGGAAAAGGGGATTCTAGGAATAATAAAAGTGAATTAAAAATTCACATGGGGAAGAGAGGAGCCTAGGGTGAATAAAAATGAATTAAAAATTCCTTGGGGGATGGGGAGAGTTGACCAAGGTACTAATTAAGTTTAACTAATTAGTAATTAGAGGATAATTAGGGGTTAATGAGGATTAGAAGCCAACTTGCAAAAGTTGGAGGATGTGACACATCCTAATAAAGGATTAGGCATGTGCACATCCTTAATGAAGAGATTAAGAGATGGATTAGGATTAGATGAAAAAGATATGTGAGGAATTAAATAAATGTAATATTTATTTAATTAATTTGATGAAAAGAGGATGAAGGAGAGTAAGGTATTTAATTATTAATTAAATACCTTAGGGATTTGGTAGAATTAAGGATATTAATTAAATAATAGTAATATTACTTAATTAACTTGGATAAGAGGATGTTTAGATGAAAAGTAATAAATTTGGACAAATTAAGTGTCCAAATTTGGATGTCTACATTTTTTTCCTCTTTGAGATGGTGTTACAAAGTAGTATCATTTCAAAGAATATTAAAATATAGAACCCAGAAGGAGATGGTTAGTTTGGAAAAGATGCCCCAGTCATCAAAGGGATGACTAGGAAGAAAGATGATGGGGGTAAAGATGAATGTTAGGGATTGAGGATGCCCCCTCGAGAGGACATGTAGGTTCAAGAGAACACGGATGTGCTCTTGAAATGGATGAGATGATGAAATGGGAGATGATGCAAAGTGATGGATATGAAAGGATGAAAAGGTGACAGGAGGTTGGGAAGCACAAATGGATGCAAGGATGAAGATGATGTTGCCCTAGTCAAGGTGCAAGCCAAAAGGGGTTGAGGATGGATGGAGTGTTGTCAATGAGGGAATGAGAGATCCCAAAACAAAATGAGGATAAGGAAGGATACATCCCAATGAGTGATATTGATGATGGAAGGATACATCCCAAAACACCACTAAAGGATAGGGAATAATACCTCCCAATGATGAGGATGATTGGATCAAGGCTTGTAATAAGACTGGGAACAAGACCAAGGATACGATTAGATGATTCAGGATAAATGGAATGGATGGGGATTGGATAGAGATGTGAGATGAGGAGGAAGGAGGAATGGATGGGGGGATACATGCAAGACGATTTAATGGCAAATGAAATGCAATCCTAATGCAATTTTCCATATTCAGAGCACTGATTTTTGCTATAGCATAAGACACAAGATGCCAAGGTATGAAGAACCAAGGATGATTTGTGTCGAATGCATAAAACATACACAATAGACAAGAAGGCTATCCCAACACCCCAAAGTCACAAAGACCTTGGTCGGGCCAAGTATTGAGATAACCACAAGCACAAAAGAATGCCCTAGCGTAACACAAGACCTCAGAGATCTTGGTAGGTACTACCTGGGACAACCAAGAAGACAAAAAATGGACATAAAAAGATCAAGATATGCCCCTATGTTGACTAGTCAAAGCACACCATGATATGATGGATCAAGGTGACCATGACAAGTGATGATAGGGAGCTTAAATGATAAACAAAATACAAAAGCATCAAAATATCACAATCAATTTCAAACATCCTTTGCCATAGGATCAAGGGGATGGATGGGATTGACGAGGTCTATTAGGAAGGATGCATCCTGTTGAGACCGATGATGATGGATACTAAACTAAAAAAATGTTATGACGCGGGATGTTCAAAAGCGATTGGATTTGTTGATACAAGTGGATCTTGTTTGTTAAGAACCAGCTAGATAAGTAAGGGAATAGCTTGACGACATGACACAAGGGAGACAAGACATGAGACTGACACACCCTAAAGACCTAGAGGCTCAGGGGCCGATCAAAGATTAGCCTTACCTACGTGAAAGCGCAGAGCCCTCGTAGTTCAATAAAAGGCTAATGACTGACCAAGATGGAGACCTTGATGGATGGTAAAGATAGGATGGACAAAAGGAGTAAAGTGGAGAATGGCGATCGATGAGAGACGATAGAAAATAGACGATAGAGGAGCAGATGGAAAAAGCAGAAATATCGATGCTAGATGATAGAGGAGTAGATGGAAAAAGCAGAAAGACCAATGCTAGATGATAGAGGAGCAGATGGAAAAAGCAGAAAGACCGATGCTAGATGATAGAGGAGCAGATGGAAAAAGCAGAAAGACCGATGCTAGATGATAGAGGAGCATATGAAAAAAGTAGAAAGACCAATGCTAGATGATAGAGGAGCAGATGGAAAAAGCAGAAAGACCGATGCTAGATGATAGAGGAGCAGATGGAAAAAGAAAAAAGACTGATGTTAGATGATAGAGGAGCAGATGGAAAAAGCACAAAGACCAATTCTAGATGGTAGAGGAGTAGATGGAAAAAGTAGAAAGACTGATGCTAGATGATAGAGGAGCCCTGGGGGAAGATCAAGTGATCGAACTTGCCTACGTGAAAGTGTAGGGGCAACGTAGTTTGACAAGAGGCTGACGACAGACCATGATCATGGACGATAGGATGGAAAAAGAAGAAAGACCGATGATAGATGATAAAGGATCCCCGGGGGCGGATCAAGTCACCAAGCTTGCCTATGTGAAAGCGTAGGGGCAAGGTAGTTCGGCGAGAGACCAAAGATAAATGATGGATAAAAGATGAGTGGAGGATGAGGATAGGATGAGTGGATAAAAAGATGGGACTGATATGTTGAGATAGGATAGACCTAGTGGATTGGATAGAATGATGACGATCACATAAAGCTCAGGAATGGGATAGTTATCCAAACCATTAAAATGACTTGGGAGGATGATATGATAGATAGATGAGTGATGAAAAGTGATAGGGGATTGGAAATATGTGCAAGAGAAGTAGGAGTGATGACGATTAGATAAATGGAATTGAGTTGCATGGAGGGGAGGCCTATAGCTAGATACCAATGACAAGGAATTGTGAGATGGGATGAGGATAGAGATGAAAGAATGGATAGAGAGATAGGGATGGGGGATGGAAGACATTGTTTGAATGGATAGGAAGATAAGGATGGGGAGATGAAAGGTATGCTAGGAGAGATGGATAGGAAGATAAGGATGGGGAGTTGGAAGGGATACTAGGATAGATGGATAGGAAGATAAGGATGGGGAGTTGGAAGGGATATCATGACAGATGGATAGGGAGATGAAGGGATGTTATGATAGATGATGTCTCCAAGGACTATGTTACAAAGGAAGATAAATGCCCCCACTCTAGATATGTCATGTATGATGATGCATGAGGGATGGAAGATGAGTGGATGGGAAGATAAATGAGATAACTGGAGGAGGATAGGATGAGTGACTAAGGAATATGATAGAGCATGGATGAAGGGAATGTATACCAAGAGGTGGCCAATGCATGTATAGATAGGTACCCCTGTTTTGATCAAGATCACAAGAAGGATGGAGGGATGGGAGATAAATGGGATATGATGGTAGGATGTAGAAGATAGGTGGGATGGAGGGGATTACGGGAGCATAGCTGGAAGCATAGCAGGAAGCATAGCGGATGGAGGGAATGCATATCAGGAAGTTGCCCCCAAGTGCAGATGGGGATTTACGCATGATGCCTGTTTGCTAGGTTTTCATCATGTTACTTATCCAAGGCACTTGTTTGCCAATTTTTCACCATTGGATGAATTATTTCTCTTTACTATTTTATTTTTTTGACGTTTTTTCTGATTTTTAAAAATTATTTTTTGGATTGTTTTTTTTTTTGACTTTTTCAAATTTGTAGATAGTAAGGGGATGAAAATGGATAAGGATAGGGATGTTGATAAGGGGATTTAGAAGACATGTGATAAGGATATGGATGAAGGACTCAAGCATCAAGTTCCATATGAGGTATTAAGAGCCCATGTTTCAAGCGATTGTTGGATGTTAGTACAACCTTATTAGGATAAATGGATTATGCAAGAGGATGAATGAGAGGGATTTGATGGGGGAGATATGTGGGATAATGGATGGGATGCTGCAAAGGGTATGGATGGAATGATGGGGTGGATATGTGATGGGGAGATGTGTTTGGGACCAACATTGGCACATGTGGTGGTGGATGTGAAAAGATAAGAGGATTAATGGATGGAGAATGTGTTGATAATGGAGGAGATGGGGTGGTGAACTTTGGAACATAAGGACCCAGAACAGACTTAAGAGATGAAAGGGGTGTATGACTAGCTTTTGGATTACCAACTTTGGATGTTCTTATAGATTTTTCATTTGATGGAATTGCATATTTTTTCTTTCGAATCCATATGGTTTTGATCTTTGCTTTGGTGGGCCTTTGTGGCCTATGGATTTGATTTAGATTTAGATTTTTCTTCTCTTCACCATGTCTTTTGGAGGGGACATGGGGAGCCTTAGATTCATGTGGATGTTTGGATTTATGCATTTTTTCTTTGACATCCAAAGTGATTTTAGTAGCAATGGGATGGGTGCAAGCAGATGGATGATGTGGAGGTAATATGAATGGAGGGATGGAGGTAGGATTTTGAGGATGATATGTAAATGGAGGATGTGTAGGTATGTTCCTTTGTTGATCCTGATTAGGATGTGTATGATGGATGACATGGATAGGTGTTGGATGGATGAAAGGATGAGATGGAGGAGGTGACCTTGGGATATATGGACCTAAAGCATACATAGTGGGTGGAGGGACATAAGAACCCAAGATGGATGGAGTAGAGGAAGGATGGGAGATGGTGGAAGGAGGGATGTAAGGACCCAAAATGGATGGAGTAGATTAAGGAGAAATATGGATGGTTGTTTTGAGGTGATACGATAGAGGAGGGATGGCAACATATGATTTGGTGGAGTGATGGGAAGAGCCAACATTTCTTGTGGAAAAGGATCGTTGAGGACGTCTAGAGGTTGTACATACATCTTTAGATTGTGAGTCTTGGGAAATAGGTCCAAAACCTTGCATGCAGACTTGTTCTTTGACTTGGATGGGCTCCAAAATACCTTGCTCATGAAGGCCTAGACCTTTTCCTTGATAGTTCATTTTCTTGAGCATGCGATCCATGATAGGATTTGTGTTATTCTAAAAACATGATGCGAGTCCATTATTAGGTGGAGGATCATGGGTGGTATATACACTATGTTTTTCTTCCGTGAGGAGGCCACCGTGGAAGAATGTGAGAGAACCAAGGCAATATGCAAGTGGTGTGGGGATAGCAGTTTTAGGCGATGATGGGGGATGATGAGAGGGAGATGATGGGATAGCAGCATTTGGATGGGAGGTATTGGAAGAGGGATTAGGGGATATGATAGGATCTGGATTTGTGGTAGCGGCCTCATGCAATGAAGATGGAGATGGAGTGGTGGAAGCTTGAATGACAAGGGGATCATGGGATGGAATGGATGTGGGACTATGATCTTGAGGTGGACTAGATGGGATGGTAGGATCTTGATCTGAAGAAGGGGATATGTTGGCATGCTTTGGATTAGGCTCTTGGCATGAATCATCATGTGCAGGAGGCATGATAATGGAGTCTTGGTGGGGCTCTTCAAGTGGGGAAGATGGAGGGATGGAGGATTCAAAATATTCATGGGAATGGATTTTAGTGACACTAGGAGTGGAAGAAGTTGATTGGATTAGGGTGTCGTTGATGGGTTCGACGACTCTTGGAGAAGGAAGTGGGTGTTTAGTGGGCTCAATGGATTTAAAGGATGTGATGGTAGGAGATGGGGGCTCAGTGGATTTAGAGGGTGTGATGGTAGGAGATGGGGGCCTAGTGGATTCAGAGGATGTGATGGTTTCGATGGTTTGAGTGGTGCTAGGGGTGGTATCATCAATGATAGGTGTTGGGTGGAGAAGGGTCTCGTCTCTAATGATCGTGGATGATGGGTTGGGATGGCATGATTTCATAACTTCAAGGTGTGGAATGGGAGATGTATTCTCTGTTATAAGTCCTTGGAGAACTTCTAGAGTGAAAAACTTGAATACTCTAGGCTGAGATGGTGCGGTAGGAGTGGATGAAGGATTATGGTTTGGTGGACTAGGATTAGATGGGGGAATGAGATTGGATGCAGGATTGGAAATAGATGGGGGATTAAGGTTAGATGAAGGGTTAAGATAGGGATATTGGAATGGTGAATTAGGACACGAGGATATGGGTGGTGGATTGTAGTAAGGGTATTGGGATGGTGGATTAGGATGGGAAGATTGAGATGGAGAATTGAGATAGGTTGGTCTGGGTGTTGGATTGGGATAGGAAGGTGTGAATGTTATATTAGGATAGGTTGGTGTGGATGTTGGATTAGGATAGGAAGGTGTGAATGTAGGATTAAGGTGAGCAGATTGGTATGGAAGATTAGGGTAGTGGGTATATGCAGATGAAGGATTGAGATAGGATGATGTGGACAGGGGATTAGGATAGGGGTATTGTGATGACAGACTAGGATAAAAGGATGCGGGTGTTGGATAAGAGGACGATGTAGATGAAGGATATGATGGATATCCCTTGTCAAAGGTAGCATAAGCAACATGACTAGGCATGGATGAAGACATAATAGGATAACTCAAATGGGTGATTAGATTTTGGAAAGTGGGTGGAGAAAGCTTACTAGCAATGATAGTGTCCAGGGGATCTATGTCACATTCTTCTTGATTGACAAGACTTCCGTTATCGTCGTCGACGTAGTTAGGGTTTCCCTTGACCACTATTGATGGAGGATAAGAATTCATGATGATGAAAGATTTTGGATGGGAACAGACTAAAGCTCAAATCAAGATTTAGGTTAAGCTTAGATTTGGATTAGATTAAAGCTCAGATTAGGATGATTGGATGATGTGATGGGATTGATTCTGACGATTGACACTAAATCTGCTTTGAGATAGAAGTAGATTGATTGGGTTGAAGGGGATGTGATTGGATTGGATAAGGATGATTGATGATTGATCAAATCAACTGATGGATGGGATAGGATGATGAGAGGGATTGAAAAACCTTGTTCAAAGATTACCCTAGGTGACGTAGGATACTAATTGATCGGATTAAAGGATGAGTGAATGATTGCGGCACCGAATCCACTTTGAGATTGAAAACGGATTGATTGGGCCGATGATGATGATTGACTTAGGATGGATGACAATCCTAAGCAAATGTTGATGATGATGATCAGATCAGATACTTAGGTCAATTTGGATAATAACCCAAGACAAAGTTCAGGGGATTTGGATGGGGAAAATGATGATTTGATTGGAGAAATGGATTGAAAAAATCTCAAAATGAGTAAACAATTGATCGACATAGGTGAACGATTACTTGGAACGAGTAAATGACTACTAGGAATAGATGAATGATTCTCGAAACAAGAAGAGAAAGCTCATAATGAATGATAGATTACTCGGAACGAGTAGATGATTGATCATGATTGTAGCATGAGAGTTTGAAATGGTTGAAGGTGGTGTAAAGTGGATGAACATTCACTCGGAATGAGTAAATGGATGATTGGAATGGATAAACAAGGGTTTGAGATGATAGATGAAGGTGTGAAATGGATGAATGTTTACTCGAAACAAATAAACGGATGATCGAAATGACTAAACAGGAGTTTGGAATGATGAAATGAGGTTTGAAATGGATGAAGGTTTACTCAGAACGAGTAAACGGATGATCAAAATGATAGAACAAGAGCTCGGAATGATGAAAGGATGTGTGAAATGGATGAATGTTTACTCAGAACGAGTAAACAGATGATCGAAACAATAGAAAGACAGTTTAGAATGATGAAAGGAGGTGCAAAATGGATGAACGTTTACTCAGAATGAGTAAACAAATGATCAAAACGATAGAACGAGAGTTCAAAGTGATGAAAGGAGGTGTGAAATGGATGAACGTTTACTCAGAATGAGTAAATAGATGATTAGAACAATATAACGAGAGTTCAGAATGATGAAAGGAGGTGTGAAATGGATGAACGTTTACTCGAAATGAGTAAACAGTGATCAGAACGATAGAACAATAGTTTAGAATGATGAAAGAAGGCATGAAATGGATGAACATTTACTCGGAATGAGTAACTAATGATCAGAATGATAGAACGAGAGTTCAAAATGATGAAAGGATGTGTGAAATGGATGAACGTTTACTCAGAACGAGTAAACATATGATCAGAATGATAGAACAAGAGTTCAAAATGATGAATGAATGTGTGAAATGGACGAACGTTTACTCAAAATGAGTAAATAGATGATCAGAATGATAGAATGAGAGTTTAGAATGATGAATGGATGTGTGAAATGGATGAACGTTTACTCAGAATGAGTAAATAGATGATCAGAATGATAGAACAAGAGTTCAGAATGATGAATAGATGTATGAAATGGATGAACGTTTACTCAGAACAAGTAAACAGATGATTGGAATGACTGAACGAAAGTTCAAAATGATGAAATGAGGTGTGAAATGGATGAAGGTTTACTCAGAACGAGTAAACGGATGATCAGAATTGCCAAACCAGAGTTTGAGATGATAGATTAAGGTTCAAAATATATGAGTGTTTACTCAGAATGGGGAAATAGATGATTGAAAAGGGAGAACAATTGTTCAGAATGGATGATTGAAAGGTTGAAATGACTAAAGCTCAGATTAGGGTTTTGGTTAAGCTCAGATTGGGATTAGATTAAAGCTCATATTAGGATTGGGTTGAAGCTTAGAATGATTGGAGGATGTGATGGGATTAATTCTACACCAAGTTCTGGGGTTTAAAGAACATAAGGTGCTGACAATCAGATTTTTCCAGATTTGGCAATTTTTAAAAGTTGTCAAATTTTGCCATTTTAGGAAACCTCACAGGCGTACTTTTGAGAGTCCAATTTTTTCCCAAAAAATACCCAAAACCAAGATAGGATGAATTGCCAACTAACATCCCAAATTGGAGACACACATTTTGAATTATTGACAAAAATGTTTTTTCAAAATGCTAGAAAAAAAATACTAAATTGTGATTTTGAGGGTCAAGATGAAAGTTTGAGGCCCTGAAAATGTGGTGAAACGGGGTCTGGGGGACTTCTAGTCAGTCGGGGATCTACATGCCATCTCATAACGCAACCACCCGTAAAATTTCAGCTCAAACAGACACCCGAGTTAAAAGTTATGGCCTCTGGAAGTTTCAACACAAAAATCAAAATTCTCAAAATGAAGTCTAGGTGATTAGGAGGGATGATTTGATGTTGGATATGAATTCTAATGATGTTCTAAGTGGCACTTATGTGATTTTGGTGATGAAATAATGATTTTCAAAAAAGTGTTGATGATGGGCAAACGGGTGCTCAGAATAGATGAATGACTCTCAGAATGAGGGGAAGAAGATTCAAAATAGATGAATGAATACTAAAAATGAATGAATGAGTGCTTGGAATTAGGATTGGATTGGCATCACTGGTCGGATTTGGGAACTAGATATGTTTGTTTTCCCAAAATATTGTGCAGAGGGGCGACTGTGCCCTTCTGGGGTGACTGTGCCCACTTTTGGGGCGTATGTGCCCTACCTGGGGCATCTGTGCCCTCCCTGGGGCGACTGTGCCCCCTCCTGGGGTGACTGTGCCCTCACAGAGGGGCAGATTCACCCCTTTTCAGGGCAGATTCACCCCACTGTGGGGGGGATTTTCTAAGTGGGTAAATGGGCTATTAAAACGAAGAGACAGGCGATTGGAATGGGGTGTTGGATAATCGGATTGAGGAAATAGATGATCAGATTTGGAAAAATGATTGGAATGGATGAATGATCAAGCACTCAAAACTAATGATTACTTAGAATGGATGAATGATTGAAAGTTCAAAATGAGTAAATAATTGATTGGAAAGGATAAACAACTCTTAGAATGAGGAGATCGATGCTTGGAATGGATGAAAGATTACTCAAAATGAGTGGGCGAAAGATTTGAAAAGGATGAAAGACTACATGGTCAAATGAATGTTGGAATGGCCAAACAAAGGTTTGGAATGATAAAATGGAGCTTTGGAATGATAAAATGGAGGTTTAAACTGATCAAATGGAGGTTTTGGGAGACTTAGAGTGACGAAACAGAGGCTTGGGATGATGAGATAATGGTTGGGAATGATTAAATGATGGTTTAGAGGCTAAACAGATCCAAATGGGCTGATTTCAGGTGTTCAGGAGGGCAAATTCGCCCCTCTGTAGTAAATCAGGGGCGTAATCACCTCACTACGGAAAATCAAGGGCCTAATCGCCTCACTGTGGAAAATTAGGGGCGTAGTCACCTCACTGTGGAAAATTAGGGGCGTAGTCGCCCCACTGCGAAAAATCCAGGACTTGGTTTGATGAAAATGACTATGGCAAGGACTTTAAAATGACAATGATAAGGCCAATTTGTCAAAATTTTTACTAGTTTCTCACAAGAAAACACTCTCAAGCAAACACAATCCTATGATTAGTGTTAAGGGTATAGCCAAAGAGGTCTTAATCTAGGATGCACAAGGTGTCTAGGGAGTCTTCGATATACTCTCGGTATGTGAGGCACAACCATGAACACCAACCCATCACAAGCGTGAGTCGGGAACCCCAGCGAGATACTAAAGGGCTCAGACCAACTCTTCATGTCTATCTAGGTATCACCCTAGCTTCAATGCTTCGCCAAGTACGACGTGACTAGATTGGGGTACAACTTTCGCTCTCCCCCCTTTATATACCCCACCGGTACACATGGTTGGAATCATCCCTTGGGATGATGAAATCCCCAAGTAGGTCCCACTAGAAAGAAAGCACTAACTGTTTCCAACTACTCCCCAGGCTCACACAAAGTGCAAGGGGAAAGCGAAAACAAGCTAATGCTCCCTTTGGGTAACAGAAAAGATAGACACAACAAGCAATGAATATTACTGCCCCTAATTAAACTATGTTCTTAGATTAAGGCAAACAACAAGGATATTTTAAAAAGTTTGAGTGAACGAATAGCCCTGCAAGTAAATGTTAGATGTTTTATCCCGCTTTCTTCATCATCTTTACAAAAATATGTTGCAAAAAGTTAACAAAAAATACCAATATCCTTTCCTAAATAGTGTTAGGGGGTTAATATCTAAAAATAGCAAAAAATCAAAGCCAAAATGACAGTTTTACCTTTCAAAATGTGTTTGCTTCGCCGTGACAAGGGGCGTAGTTGCCCTTTTGTAGTAAATTAGGGGCGCAGTCGCCTCACTGCAGAAAATCAGGGGTGTAATCGCCTCACTGCAGAAAATTAGGGGCATAATTGCCTCACTACGGAAAATCAGGGGTGTAGTCGCCCCAGTGCGGAAAAATCAAGGATGTAGTCACCTCACTGCAGAAAAAGTGTTAGCCAAAAATAATTTTCAGCCCAGGGGGCGTAGTCGCCTCACTACAAAAAAAGTGTTAGCCAAAAAAAAATTTCAGCCTAGGGGGCGTAGTCGCCTCACTGCAGAAAAAGTGTTAGCCAAAAATAATTTTCAGCCCAAGGGGGGCGTAGTCGCCTCACTGCAGAAAAAGTGTTAGCCAAAAATAATTTTCAGCCCACGGGGCGTAGTCACCTCACTGCAGAAAAAGTGTTAGCCAAAAATAATTTTCAGCCCAAATCACGCAGAAAAGTGTTAGCCAAAAAAAAATTTCAGGCCAGGGGGTAGTTGCCTCACTGCAGAAAAAGTGTTAGCCAAAAATAATTTTTCAGCCCAGGGGAGTGTAGTCGCCTCACTCCAGAAAAAGTGTTAGCCAAAAATAATTTTCAGGCCAGGGGGCGTAGTTGCCTCACTGCAAAAAAAGTGTTAGCCAAAAATAATTTTTAGCCTAGGGGGTGTAGTCGCCTCACTGCAGAAAATCAGGGGCGTAGTCGCCCCACTGTGGAAAATCAGGGGCGTAGTCACCCCACTACGAAAAAATTAGGGGCATAGTCACCCCACTGCGACGTATTCCTGCAAAAAACTTAACAACAACAAACATGAAATATAAGAACTTGCTTGTGGGTCTCACCGGGCATGCCAGAAATGTGATATCACAATGTTTAACCTATTGTAAGCAATTAAAATGCAATGGAAAACATAATGAAACACCTCAAGATTAGCCTAAGAAATTTATAAATGCAAAGAGGAAAGTATAAAATGATGACAAATGGATATACCTTCCTTCTTGCAGCTGAAACTCCTTGGTTGACCCTTGATATGATTTGATTTGTATGCTCCTTGATGGCTATTGATATGGCTAAATGCAAGTCTTGACTATGTGCTTGAATGTAGATGCAAATGGATGAAATTGAAGGTTAGATGAGTATAGAAAATGGCAGTATTTAGTTGCAAAATAGCTAAGTCTTTTTTTTTCAAATGCCTTAGAGAATGGGGTATTTATAGAGGAACTTAAATTCTCTAGAGAATTCAATGGTTGGGATTTATCCAACAAAGTCAAGATGAAGGGCTAAGGTGAGTTGAGGACTCACAAGCCCTCACATTTTGACATGTGGAATGTGAAGTGGATAAAGGTAGGATGATGTGTAGGTGATGTGGAAGAGAGGTACATGATGTGGAGGAAGGACAAGTACCTTCCAAGTACTTTGATGTGACCTTTCAATGATCACATGGGGAGAGGGAAAGCTTTGAGAGAATAAAAGTGAATTAAAAATTCACAATGATTGGAAGAATCTAGTGGATAAGACAAGGTTCTTAAAAGGTGGAAATTTGTCACATGTGACTTGATGTGACAAGTCAAAAGTTCTAGAAGATGCATGGAAAAAGGAGATTTTAGGAATAATAAAAGTGAATTAAAAATTCACATGGGGAAGAGAGGAGCATAAGGTGAATAAAAAGGAATTAAAAATTCCTTGGGGGATGGGGAGAGTTGACCAAGGTTTAACTAATTAGTAATTAGAGGATAATTAGGGGTTAATAAGGATTAGAAGCCAACTTGCAAAAGTTGGAGGATGTGACACATCCTAATCAAGGATTAGGCATGTGCACATCCTTAATGAAGAGATTAAGAGATGGATTATGATTAGATGAAAAAGATATGTGAGGAATTAAATAAATACCTTAGGGAGAGTAAGGTATTAATTAAATACCTTAGGGATTTGGTAGAATTAAGGATATTAATTAAATAATAGTGTCCAAATTTAGATGTCTACAATCACATAAAACAATAAAATGACTACTAACAATGTGATTGTTACGAACTCTTGAAATATAGCAAAATAACATAATATAATATCTAAATTAATTATTTTATTTTTTGAAATTATATTTTATTATGACAAATATTTCTTTTTAAAATAAAATTTCTTTTACTGCAACTATTTCCTTTTTAAAACTATATGCTACTTTGATTCCTACTCCTACCTATTTGTGTCTTTAGTGCATAATTCCATTCCATTTTATTAAAAGAACAAACTACATCTATTTCTTTTGGCTTATAGGTAATTCCATTATTAAAAAAATTCCATAAAATGGAACTTACTAGTAAAGCTATCTAGCAAGCATGGGGCCTCTCAAGTCAATTTCGTCTATGTGGGGCCTCTAACATCTTAGATAGTCATTGGCATTTTCCTTTTTTTAATTCACAAAAGTCATACCCTTATTTTTAGATGTCTTGACGTGACTTTCGAATCACTTTTGCGTGTTCATGCAAAGAAGGGAGGACAATATCAAAGTGAGTTTACATGTCTTTAGTGTTAGTCTCGATTTTTACTAATGTTGAAGATAGTATTTTGTCTTTTTAACTTAACAAAATGTAATCATGTTTTGTCTCGGTATAGATTGTCGTAATATGATTATGTTAGTATCAAAATCACTAATTTGGTTGATTTTTAATTTTTAAATTTGATGCGCAATTTTTTTTTATAATATCATATATGATCATATAAATTTGGACACTTCGTTTTTTCCTCTACCAATCCATTCAATGATGCTTCATGATAAGTGTACCAACATGTCATAATGCTCATCAAGATTTTAATATAACCTCTCTCTTACATGTTCCTATGAATTATAGAATTTTTGATATATGTATCTCCCTTCATAATGACCTTACATGCGCCACAAGATGTTGACACATGGCCAAACTATGTCACCCCAAAGTGGGACACCTACCTCCTCATGTGAGGCCAAAAGCTCACTCAAGATAAAATCTAGTCATCCTCGACATGAGATGCCAACTTTCCCACAATTGAGAAAATAACAAGAAAATAAAATAGCATGTGAATACATAATGCATTAAAATGAACATTAAGAATCCATGATTGAGACACATTTTCTCAACACACATATCTAAGGATTAATAATAAATGAATCATCATGAATCAAATTCACATAATAATGTTATTTATAAACTAATTATTGCATTTAGTACACTGTAATGATTGTGAAACACAATTGAAAAGAAGTAATGGATAACACACCATTAGAAAGTAAATGAAAAAGAGATGATTTCTTTCCTCTATTCCTATTCCTATTTGCAAAAAGAACATGGGTATATAATAACCAAGGTTTTCAATTGACATTTATTTATGTACTTTTTGATGCTTTGAATTATTTTACTTTCCATATTGCTTCAATTTTTTTTAATTGAATAAAGCTTAAACAAAATATAATAGAATAAATATCAGTCCAACTTGAAAAAAAAAAACTAGAAACCTTACCACCGTCAATTATATTTTACTCCCCATATCGCTTCATTGACGTATGCCGGCGAGATGCGCTAAATCGACAATAATCGAACTTTTATTTTACAAATCCACCATCGTACGACAGACAGTCTTTGGATCCATTAACAAAGCTTATGACTGTGAGAAATTCCAAAAGAGGCTTAAATAGCTGTTGTACGGGACATTGCGCATGCATTCCAAGAACTCTGGAATGAATCTATGCCTTACAGTAGGCCTTTGTAATTTGGTTTAGGAAGGTGCATGAACCAACGTACGCAGACTGATTTCCGTCCAGATTCAATGGATCTTCTGTTTATCCCAATGAAAACCTATTGCAGTAACGACAATCCACACCAAAAGATCTGAAACCAGCCTTCGGTATTTGGGTTTCTTTGGGCCCTTAAATTTGGCCACACCCTCTAGTCGCCTAGCATTTGTCCATAAAAAAATGTTCATTGTTTCAGCAGATTAGGCTAGAAATTCGAAGCTCAAGATTGAGCTATACTGTGCCTAGCATTTGATTTAAATTCTCCTGTAAGGTGAAACCCATTGAGCACGCAAGCTCTGCTGTAATAAAAAAATGGTGGGGAGAGACAGCAGTTCAGGTTGGATGAAGGGGCTCGGTCCTATGCACAAGGTTCCAACTGGGGACACTCCCTACGACAGGGCCAAGCAGGTTCAGGTATATTTTCTATAATGTAAACAGGTGTGTTCATCACAACGCATATAAGAATTTTAAGTGATGGAATGTTGGATTTAACAGCTTATAGAGAAGAACCCAGAGGCGGCAATTGCGCTCTTTTGGGCGGCTATAAATGCAGGAGACCGCGTAGAGGGCACTGAAGGACATGGCCATTGTGATGAAGCAGCTGGGACGAGCAGATGAAGGCATTGAGGCAATTAAATCCTTCAGACACCGCTGCTCTCTGCAAGCTCAGGAATCCCTTGACAACGTTCTGCTTGATCTTTATAAGGTATATATACTCTGTCTGCCTATACATCCAATCAGATCATATGGAATTCTTATGTGCAAATTTAATTTCAAAATTTCCATAAGATTTGAAGAGAAATAGTAGTCTAATTAATAACAGATTGTGGGTATAACTCATAAAGAGTTTAGCAGGAATCGGATTTGTGTGTAGTGTAAAGTGGGATATCAGAGGATGTCCGTTTCTAATTAAACTAATTTAATAGAATATATATCTTTTAGTTCTGAAAAATTGTTTGTTCATCATCATATTTTTGGATATTGATCTTATATATTAACAGAACGACCATTCTGAGTCTAAGTGTTGAGTTTTCTGAAGGTGGATCATGGAATGTGATCCAAAATGTTAATAGAAAAAACTCTCGCACAATTGTATCCAAAAACAACAAGAATTGTAAAAATCTTATATCATTAATTTATTCACAATAGAATATTTATCTTTTAGATCTTATATTTTTAATCTGAAAATTTGTTTGTTTACCATTGCATTTCTGTATATTGATCTTATAGATGAACGGAATAGTCATTCTGAATCTAAGTGAAGAGCTTAGCATTCATTCTAATGGATCATAAAATGTGATCCAAAATATTGATGGAAAAAATGTCACACAATCGAATTCAAAAACAACAAAAATTATAAAAATCTAATATCATTAATTTACACACAAAATTTGATATAACTGTTTAAAAAATAACTTTTATATATCAGATGCTGTTCAATTTTTTTGAGCATCTGATACAACTGAATATAACTTTTACCACATGATTTTAGGATAATTAGAACCCAGTTAAACAGGTTATGGAGAAACTCGTCCCCTATCATTCTAACATCAAAACAATGGACAAGCTTTTATTGTAATGGGCCATAGAAGTAACTTCTGTTTTTATGATTATACTATATTATAAATTGAGGAACTCGTCCACATGTGGCTACCATGAAAGGAATCATAACTTTACTGTGACTGGATAAGCTCTAATTATGATGGGCCATAAAAGCTACTTTTTGCTTATGAGATGGAACTATCACTTATTTGAATAGTTTTTGTTTTTAGATAAATATTAAGTGTAAGTTTGGAAGTAATAAAACTAAATTTAAAATTTGAATTATTTATTTTAAGGGTGACTGTTTTATTAATCTGTTTATCATTTCATTTATTTAATTTATTTATTTTTAACTTTCTTTTTATTCAAATATAAAAATCATAAATTGTTATCTGATATATAAACAAAAGATCTAAAGAAATTTTTATTGATTTTATATTAAAAAATAAATATAAATCAATATATAAATATAAAGTTTAAATTATAATTGTAGAAAAAAAATCATTATAATTATTTATACAATCAATCTAGAAGAATGTTTATTAAAAGATTGGAATCCTACTTTTGTTTATATATTGTAGAAATGTGGAAGGGTGGATGAACAAATTGTGTTGTTCAAAGAGAAGTTGCGTCTTATTCAACATGGAATTGCTTTTAACGGTAACCCCACCAAGACAGCGCGCTCACATGGGAAGAAGTTTCAGCTCTCTATTAAAGAAGAGACCAGTTGGATTTTGGTATACAAATACACTTACAATATACTTATGTTTAGTTTGTATTTTAGATATTATGTTTGCATTGTTTATGTTTATTTTTTAGGGGATAAGCAATGGAAAGTGATTGTATAGATTGTATTGATAGGGCAATTTAGGCTAGGCATATATGCAACAACAAAATTATGTTGCCGCTGAAGTAGCATATAGGTAAATTTTAGAGATTATATATTGTTTAATATAAATTTTTTTTTTGATATGATGTTTTAAAGGAAGGGTTTTAATAATTGGTATATTATGTTAATTTATTGGTCATTAATGTGGAATTTAATTTTCCATGTAAATAATTAGTGTGTTGATTGTAATGTATCTACCATTCATTGTCTAGTCATTTTGAATATAATGAATTTGTAAACAAAATTGTGTGTAGGAAGGCATTATATTTTGTTGTGGATGCTAATAAGGCATGCAATTTGGGTGTTTGTTTGTTGAGGCAAGGCAAGGCCAAGGAGGCAGCTATGGTATTAGAAAATATTATTTCCTTGCATGAAAAAGACATCAGATCATTGGAGTGAGCAAATCAATTGTTGAAGGAAATTCAAGATTTTCAAGTACATGAAGGAGGCTCCAAGAGATTCTTATTAAAAAATTTTAATCATAATAATTATGAAAAAGAATCTTATTCTCTTAGTGAGGGAGAGAAAGATTATTCAAACAACAAAAATAGATTGCTCTCATCTTCCACTGACTCAATAGAACTATTGAGTGGTGACAATGCATTAGATATGGTTGATTAGGAAGCTAGAATCAACATTGAGGTGAATCTACCTTGTAAAAAATATCGACGACTACCAGTATTTGAAGAAATAGTTCCCATTAATGATTTATCTCCTTGAACTACAAAACATGTGTGAAATTTTATTTTGTATGCAATTAACTAGACACATCTTTATTTTCTTTGTTGTTCTCAACCGAGTACATTAAATGAGTTACAAAAGAAAAGACATTTTTAAGCTTGTAATTAGAAATTAAGATGTAAACATCAGTCAAATGCATTTACTTATGAATAGAATGCAAACAAGATTGGTCTATGAAGAATAAAATTATATTTAGATATTGATTATTCCATGTTACTTATTGAGGAATGATATAGTGTAATGAGTTTGTAAATTAAAAATTATATAATTCTTCATTTTCTATCCCTTGAAACTATGAAGAATTTAAGTTTATTATATATATATATATTTGAAATTAAACATTAAATGAATTACTAAAATTAATAATTTAAAGTAAAATATAAAGATTAATCAAATATATGTATTCTTGAGTAGAACTTTAGACATTATTAACATATGCAAAAGATGTTAGATGTATGATTATTTTGCATTGTTTCTTTAGAAATGATATGATGTAATGGTATGTTATATTTATTTAGAAATATTGACTTACTTTGAAAAGATTATATTTTCTTTACTTTTGTAAGGAACTTTTTTTATAGCTTAGTGGGACAACTATATCAGAAAATATATGTTTGAAAATAAATATTAAAAGAGCTACTCAATTCAAAAGATTTATAAGGTGATATTTAGAAAATGAGAATAAAATATTAGGTAATTATATACACTCTTGGCTAAATTTTTAGACAACATCATTCTATGCAAAAAGATGGCACTTATGTTAAATATTGATTATTTTACATTTTTTATTGAGGAATTATATGATGCATTGTATAACATCCCAAGCCACATGACTAGGATATTAATGAAAAAAGAAAAACCAAAAATATTTTAAATGAAAGAAAAGTAGCATTAAGCAAACAAAACAACACAAAAAAAATTACAAGGTGTCATAGTAATTTGATCACACACTTGGCACAAACATCAATGTACAAGGTATGGTGATAGAATAAAAAATTAAAAAAATTGAGAGAAAGAACACCAAGATTGGAATCAAGAATCCACTAGAAAGATCTTAATATTTTTACAAAAAAACATTCAAGGCCCTAAGCCTTGGAAGGTATTGGTCTTTCTCCCAAGTTGGATTCACACTAGGCATCACCAAGGACTAAACACTGAGAATATTATTTCAATTGATATCAAACTTCATTGAAGTTTGATACCCAAAAGAAATAGTATCATATTTCACTGAAGTTTGATACTAAAAATAATCAGTATCAATCTTTTGTAATGTTCAATACCCAAAGAATCAGTATCAGAATTCATCTAAGTCTAATACCTCAAAGGGTCTAGTATTGGATTTCAATAAATTCCAATACCCCATAGTGATTAATATTGAACCTCACAAAATTATAATACCCAACAACATGGCATCAAACTGCACTAGTGCAGATGATACCCCAACAATTTGAAAATACATTCCCAAGGAATGAAATAGATTGTTATTAGACTTATCACAACCAACATGGATGTCCTAAAATATCATAAGGCATGAAACGGGTTGGTATTAGACTTCTTGATACCCTAATGTGAGTGCAAGAAACATAATCTGAGGCATAAACACCTTGGTATTAGACTTATTAAAAGTTTTATGCCCCAATGATAGAGTGCTAATTTTTTTTAAGGCACAATATTGTGGTATTCTAAAGAATTCCTATAAAATTGATACCCTAATGCAAGTGATGATTAAAAAATTTAGGCACAAAAACCCTTGGGTATTGAACTTCCCTCAAGTTTGATGACCTGACACAACAAAATAAAAATATAAGGCATAAAATTACATCCAATATCAAACTTCCTAAAATTCTAATACCCTGACATAAATTTCCAAAAATGGACTAAGGCACATACAACTAGTAGACACCACTTCCACATTTAACAAGACATAACTTCCTCAATTTATGAGATGTTACCAAAAGGTTTGATATAAACATTCAAGGAAGTATGGAAATTGTAATAGCCATATGAGGGCCTCTCTAGAGGAATCAAACCCCAAGAACCATGAAAAAAGGCTACACTAGCTCCAAAACATAGTAGGGAACTACCAACAAAACATGAGAAAACAACTACAAAAGCTAAGTTTGTTCCACACCATGTTTGAGATAGAGTTAAGGAAACAATGGTAACTCGTACATTATGATAATGTAATGTATATTTCCCCACAAACATCCATAAAATATTTATAGTTCATATAATAATTTAATTAAAAAATGCACAGTTATTAATGTTTCAAGGCTACAAATGAGACAACACCCTCACAAGAAGAGATGTGGGAAAATATCAAATTATTATAATAAACCATTCTATTTAAATGGTTTTATTCTAAACATGGATAAAAAATAAATCACATAAAAAAAAAATATAAAATCACAAATATAAAATAATTATAAAGGTTGCATGGACCTTACTTACAAAGATTGTAATCAACAATTGCTAAGTTCATTACTTGATTATAAGATGGAGGCTACTTCCCAAAATAAAAGGATCACACTCCTATAAATGAACAACATAAGAATACTATTACAATTACATGAGAGAATCAAATTTCCCTAATATACATTTTATAGAAATGAGAAACTAAAGCAAGGAGAGAACCTCCACTTGCACATTGTCCATAGCTCCTCCAAGATGAAGCCTCCAACAACACTGATCCCCAATGGTGGTTTTTACAACATCCAACCATGTGGTGTCCTTAGGTCTACTTCGCCATGCTAGGAGATAGACACTTAATTATAAGCACATCACTTGTGAAAAATAAGGGAGCATGGATAAAAAATAAACCAATGAGTAGGAGCATCTAATGCATCTTGCATATTTAATTCAGTTAAGTAAATCATCATGTAACATACACACCAACAAGCATGATCAATATCTAAAGTATAGTAGGCTAACAAGCATGATCAACATCTAAAGTATAACAAGACAACACACATAATCAACATTAAATACATAATAAACCAATAAAAGTGATCCACATAAAATGCATAATAGCTCAACAAGCATGATTAACATCAAACACATAACATGCCAACTATGAATTGTACAACACAAAAATGAACATGTGCAAAAATGGTCTCATCCAATTCACAAACATGGCATAGAGATGGGTCCCATGTTGGACATCAAGTCCAATGGCATCAAGGATGAGAATCATAAAGAAAGGCAAGGAGTACACTATCATAAAAGAATCGAGGGATGGATTTGGGGGAAAAAGTGCATATGATCATTGACATGTGAATGAAGCACCCCAAAGGGATCAACATATTATCTAAATGTAGCATTCTCTTGACTAGTCGTATCAAGCCTATGTAAGTGCTCCAAGTGTAATGCCCTGCCAAGCGACCCCAAAGGATACAATACATCTAACATTTATGGCACCAATTTTTTTTTAAAGTACTAACATACATCATAATAATCATATATCACATGGTATGAAACTAAACATGAACTACATATAACAAATCCCTCAGGTTTACAAGACTGCATTACTTTTCACAACAACTTCATTACTTCACATGGATGGTAAGTATACACCAATAACCATAAAATAACATGAACATGATCAACACATTAATCAAGGGTTACAATATTACAATGCCACTTCCCAACATGAATGGGGAAGATACAATAAAATAGAATGATACATTTGAAATGAAGGAGTACAAAGCTGTAATACTGGATCCAACTCTGGTACAACTCAGGAGTCACTGCAAGGTACAATTTCGCACTTCTCGATTGACAACTAGGGACCCAATGGGGTGCATAGCATGTTCTACCCAACCACGTGGACCCGAAGGCCCACCACCCGTGCTAAGAGATGACAAGAAGGATCCCCAACAATAACCATCATACATAACAAGGATACAAGACTTCACAACAAGATCCACAATAACATAAGGCAATCTCAACACAAGATATAACCAACACAAGAAGTGCCCAACATAAGGAATAACCAATAAAGCATCAACATACAAATGCCAACATGTGCTTCAAGAGGCCCAAGAATAACATAGAGGGAAACAAAGCATAAATGGTTGTTAAAGGAAGAGTGTCATCACAATGTTTGATGGGTTACCCTGGTGAATCTTCCTAGGCCCGGGCCCCCAACTTGGGTTACCCTGGTGACCTCTTACAAAACCCAGTCCCACATGCAATCCAATGCGGCATCGATTATCTTTCATAAGGACAAGACAATGATTTTTCCATTCCAGGCCTTCTCAACTCATCTCAAGCCCATACAAGCACTTGAGCCATGAGTGAGGCATTCACTTATATCTTGTTAATGTGTGGTTCTATCCAAAATCCCTAATTAAATATTAACGTTTTCACTTAATTAATAAAATTCCAATGAGTTACCCTAGGACCTCTTTCGGGTCCCGGCCCCCATTGAAATCCACTCCCCTTATGAACAACAAAAAATCAAGAGACACTATCAGGGTAAGCCCCCATGCACAACATATAAAGCCACATGATAATTTGCATTAAGCAAGACATACACCATTCTACACAAAATCTTCATAACGAAACTATTTTCAAGTGCAAGGCTAAACCCATAACATCAAATAGATCATACGAGCAATAGTTCACAAAGAACCAAAAGTGAAGGCCAATAATAAAGCTACACCTTTCTTTCCCTTTCTCTGGAAGACTGATAAATCACTAAAACAAGGGTTTACCAACAAGGTGGCAACAAAACTTGATCTCCAAATCAACATCAAACTCAAAGCCAAAAACAACCTCCAAAAATAAATTTATCATAAACTCCAAAATTACACACAAGATTCACCACAAGAATACACTCAAACATTCCAAATTTTCCAATTTACCAACATGATATGTCAAGCAACAACTATTCCAATAATGAAATAAAGACATACATGATAGATAATCCTATCATCTATTAAATAACTACAAGAGAATCAATTCTCATAAGAAAATTACTTTCAAATTCATCCTTGAAAATAGATACTTTTGAAACCTATCTAAGCACAATGATAAGATCAATAAGAATCATCAAACAATACATCCACGTAAGACCTTATTTTCTCAACATTGTGTTACTTGTCTAAGTTATTTTAATTATTGCTTACTCCCCCTAACTATTTTTCTATCTACATATATTATAATAATATATGTTTATTCATTCTAAAATATAACTAATGTAGTTAAGTGATTTAAAATCTCATCCTACAAGAGCCATAACTTCACTATACAGATTATTTCACTAGATGCCTTACTTCAATATCTTATCTCCATAATGAGGGTACATTTACATACCTATTCATATGAAGATAGAATACCAAATGCCAAACATACACTGCAAAGGAGAATAACTTATGTTAATTCAGCAACTATGGAAGAGTCCATGGTTTATCAAAGGAGAGTAATTCTAATTTACTTATTAATAAATTCCTCTAATTTGAATCCACATTCTTATATTAAATTTCATCTTTGATACTAATACCAATAAATTTTACTAAATAATTTCCTATATGACCTCATCGCTATTATTTTTTACCTGAATGTTAAACCTTGCCTACCCTACGTTCATACTTCCCAACTATTATGAGAATGAAAATGAGAGCTTGGTAACAGGCATGCGCTTCTAACAAAATCATGAAGGGTTTAAAACAAACTTTCCAAGGAAAATATTACTATCCAAAGAACATACTGATTTCGAGATATGCACAAAAAGCTGAGACGGGTTGAAACTAAACATGAACTACATATAAAAAATCCCTCGGGTTTACAAGACTGCATTACTTTTCACAACAACTTCATTACATCACATTATTCACAGCATGCTATCAAACAATTATCTCTAAAGGAGAGACCAAATCACATACGGCTTCATGGTCAAGACGAAGTGCAGAGGGGGTATTACATTCTCCCCCCCTTAGACTTGACTTACTCCCGGAAGTCGCATGGTTAAACAAAGCATTCACAATTATAAGAGTCATCAAAATTCAAGTAACTGAATATGAAAATGACCAATGACATGTCATCACATGTTAAACATTATAATCATGATATCAACACTACAACACAATCCAAAAAGCGGAAGAACAACCAAGACAATTGACAAAACATAAAAACCATACCGACTAGGTTACACAGTGGGGGTACATATTCTCGTCGAGGATGATGGAAAAGTTGGGAAACCTTCTTGTCAACTCTTTTTTTTTTCCCACATTATTCCCATTGGGTTTCATGAGGCTTGCCCAGTCCTGCCAGAGCAGGTGGAATCGAGGCTTACTACCTGCAACCTGCATAAAAGCAAACATTGTGTACACCATATATATATATATATCAAATCAACCTAGTGTAGAGGAAATTGTTGTGTCGTATGCCTCTCATGAATGAGTGATATGACATCGTCCTTCTAACACTCTACAATTAGTGATACATCATAAACAATCATCAATAACAATTACTAATTAGATGCAACGATAGTACTAGATCCACATATTAAACATAACCAATTAATTACCTTCATCATCAAGATTCGAAGCCAACTACCTGAAAATCATAAACTAAGATGGAAACATAACACATTAGCACCAATTATTCATGCTAATTCATTGCCAAGATACACATTTTTGGTTAAACTTCATCATTTAAACATCATGTACTACATTCTATTCATTACTCAATGCAAAGTCTCACAATATATGTGTCACAAGATCATGATTTATGGCCTTTTCAGAAACAGAAACATAATTATCACTTCAAAACAAACATAATTTTAGATTTAACACACACATACACCGCAGACACACTCAAATTCACTTCACACCAGAGACACCACAAAGCGACTCAAGGGTAACACAAGAGTTCCAAAATGCATTTCCAGTAGAAAGGATACCGGTGCATTGCGCACTACACCGAGGGTCCTATCCATTCCTCTGGATTTCTGCACCATTGAACCTACATCACCCAGAGACAAACTAAGGAAACCAAGTACAGACTACACAAACAAACTAACACACCCTTACGAGTACGAGCAGCTAGGTCAACACAATGGGCTCATAGTGCCCCAGTGTGCGAACCTATTCTCTGATACCATTTGTAATGCCCCGCCAAGCAACCCCAAAGGATACAATACATCTAACATTTATGGCACCAATTTTTTTTTTAAAGTACTAACATACATCATAATAATCATATATCACATGCTATGAAACTAAACATGAACTACATATAACAAATCCCTCGGGTTTACAAGACTGTACATTACTTTTCACAACAACTTCATTACATGAGTAGCTAGGTCAACACAATGGGCTCATAGTGCCCCAGTGTGCGAACCTATGCTCTAATACCATCTGTAATGCCCCGCCAAGCAACCCCAAAGGATACAATACATCTAACATTTATGGCACCAATTTTTTTTTAAAGTACTAACATACATCATAATAATCATATATCACATGATATGAAACTAAACATGAACTACATATAACAAATCCCTTGGGTTTACAAGACTGCATTACTTTTCACAACAACTTCATTACATCACATTATTCACAGCATGCTATCAAACAATTATCTCTAAAGGAGAGACCAAATCACATACGGCTTCATGGTCAAGACGAAGTGCAGAGGGGGTATTACACCAAGTATGCCATTACCAAATATCTTGGATTATTTTATAACCTCATGTTTCTTTAATTTTCAATTATTTAATAAATCTACACACTTTGTAGCCTTAAAACCACTTACAAACTTGGGACAACATCTAGAGTCACTCCTTTGTAGCCCTATACCTCAAATCCTAGGATTGTCATGCCAAATCACTATTTGTACATGGCATGGGTTTCAATACAAAATTTTATGGTAGAAATAAAACATAGTACCAAAATCTTCTTAAAAAGATTAATGAGACTTCTTCTCCCACATTGATATTCATCAAGAACCAAATAGAAATTTAATTTTTCTAAAATATTGTACAAGGGAAGAATCATGAAAATCTCAAATCCACCATTGAAGAAAGATTCAAATTTCAAAATCAAACTTTTGAAAAAAAAAGATTGGTTCAAAATATGCACAAAATCAAACTTTTAACATAAAACTTAGATATCAAGTGTTTCAATTTTTTTTCCATAACCATGCATCAAAATGGGCATTTTCATGTTTTAAACAACAATTTAATTTTATTGAAATAATACATGAATTCAATCTAAAATTGAGACCACATGCTTGCTTAAGGTTAAGAATGAAAAAAATTCAACGAAAGAACCCAAAAGGTGGATAAATAAGGAAAATTACGTCAAGTATGTTCTCACAAAATTTACCATTTTCTTTCATTCTTTTTGAAAATTGAGGAGGAAACCCATTTTCAATGCAAGTAGTCCCAACAATCATCATTTTGCAATTAAATTCATAGGGCTACCAAGAAACAACTAGCAATTTCATCCATTTAGAGGGTTTGATAGAAAACATTTTCCAAAATTTGAGGAATGAATCAAAAGACTGTTTTTTTTTCTTTTGTTTTTTTTTCTATTCACTTTCACCTTTTCAATTTATTTATTTTTATTTATTTTCACAAAATGCATGTGGAAATTAAATGAAAACACTAAATTTATTTATTTTCAAAGGAAATTAAAATAGTATAATTTTAACCATTTCCATGATTAAATAATTCAAATTTAATTTTTGACACCAAGAATTACTTTCTGATGATAATGAACTAATTGCAATTATTAATCATTATTTCTAATGTCTATTAAATTATAAATTTATCTTTCTTTTTCCCAATTTCTTGATTTCCAATGTGTCAAGCACTATTCACATGCACAATTTAATTCCTTCAAACATAACTAAATTGCAAATGGGAAATAAAAAACCACATTAAATCATGCATTTACTAGTTTCCACAACACACGGAGTTCAAAATAACCACTAATTTAGATCCAAAATGATAAGTGAATACATAAAATCATCTTGGACTCAACTGAGTGCAATGGTGGCTACCAAACACATAAGCCTAAAGTGACATCTTTGATATAACCATCATTAGGGAATAACTTAGATCTATAAAATTAGGTAAAGAAATAACTATACATGTATGCATTTAATGCACATGCCAAGTGTACCTTCTCAATATATAATAGTTGAAGCACATGAAATCATCCAACATGGTTCAACATTACATATATAATAAAATCACATGGAATTATGACAATCAATTAAAATGCCAAATATTGAGATCATTAAATCATTACATCTATAATTTTATCATAAGAAGTATAACACAAGCATCTCAATAAATACAACAATAATGAAATAAGTCAAGTCTACACAAGTAAATTTGCATGCTACCATACACACATCACAATGCAACCAAAGAAGCATCAATCAACATGTTGAGGAATACCATCTCAAAACATGCAAGCGGTCCATACACACCATATATTGTAAGCATAATGGTCATAACAAATACTATCAATGAAAATGGTGAAGTAGAACCGCCAATAATTATTAAATGCAACAAGCACAAGCATGACCTATTCATCCCCTGACACGTAGTAAAAAAAAAAAAATTGAAATCAAGACATCACAAGGCAATGGATAGGTGGGTTATATGATGGTCTTTTATTATTTCTATTTAAAAATTTGTATTCCTCAATTATTTTTTTGTCTTTCAAATTTTGAAGGGTTTATAGTTTCTCTACTTTTTTAATAATCTACAGTCATATAAAAATTATTATTTTTTAGTTTGGTTAGTTGGATTGTTTTATGAAAAATAATATGTTTAAGATGAAATATACTTCTTTTTAAATGTATTGAATTTAATTAATTAAACAATTAATAAATACATTAATTTAGATTATAATTTTGGGTCTAGAAATATATATTTGATTATATTTGGAAAATAAATGATTAAGATACAAGTATATCTTGAAGTTAGGGAGGAGGTTGGTCTTTCCATGATAGATAACTAGTATCTAAAATTTGAGATTAGATATGGAATGAATAGATTGAGGTGATTATGTTTTGTAAAATATAGAACCATGCATGAACCTAGATCAAATCCATACATGCAACCTTGTTCTCCACATCTATGGACTTGATTAAAAAGTAATGGATTTGAACTTCATGTTTAGTCCTAAACCTATAGTTCGTAAAACTTTGCTACCTATAATAAAATCTCATCTTTTGTACCTAAAAGTAGAAAAATTGGTGGTGCTAAATATATTATTGTGTATGATATGCTAGGAATTGGAATTCAAATATCTTCCTAAATTATGCCTTAGTCAAGCCCCATTAGTTACTTCAATAATTTTGTAGAAATTTGTAAGGCATAGTAAGAAATATAGTAAACACATACATAAATGAGAGATAAAAGTGTGATAATATGATGTGGAATGGAAAATATTTGATGTGATGATAAGTAATCATTGCTAAAGTGACTTGGTTCAAGAACTAGGGTTTTGACTTTTTAACCAATATGATTGATGAAAAACACTAAGTAGTAATTATTGAGTGATATTTTAAGATGGTAGGTGCACATAATTTGTGAAACCTTTAGATTGTTTAAATGGCCTAGGGGTGATGCCATTATATACATGTCTTATTTATTGAATTAAAAAATTTCATAAGTAAAAAAATGACTAGATACCAATAAGTCAACTTGGGTCCATAAGTAATTTTAAAACTAGACAAAGGGTCAAGTCCATAACTATAGCTATGAACTAAGTCAAGGTTGTAGTAGAGGAAATGATAATTTAATATTTGGAAATGTTTTGAGTAGAGGTAATATGATGTTTCTAAGTGTAGAACTAAATATTGGGTTAACAAGATCACCAATTCAATAAAAATTATGTGCTAGGTAAATGCACAAGCTAGGAAATCTACACACAATGGTGTAAAAAAGAGGTTCATCCTTACATTTCAACCTCACAAGGGATATGCAAATATTATTAAGAAAGCATGCCAAGAACAAACAAATAAGTAGGCACAATTGAAAGGACAATAAGTCCACAAAAAATAATCAAGCAACAATAGTGAACAATAAATAAGAGAGATTTTAATTATTAATAGCATGCCCTCCTCTTGATATTGTGTGTTGATTAAATGGATACACACAAATTAAGCATGGGAATATGATAACATGTTTTTCCCTAGGAATAAGCACCATAAATTGAGTATGGAAATTTGAAGCATGAATATGATAATTTGAAATTTATGTTTTAAGAGATACACCTCAAAGATACATCACTATTTTTAACCATTGTGGATGAGGATGAAAGTGAACAAATGAAATTGAAAGAATATAGATGGAGATACCATAAAAAATTATTAATATGTAATAAAAGAGTTAGGTGGAGAGATTGGCCAAAGAATTCATTGACAATAGTTTTCTTTGCCTCAATGTGCTCAAGAGATGTCTTGCTAAAATCTATGCCCCTAATAGAACTATTTGTTGGGGATTTTTTAAATATGCTTAGAATTCTTAGTAATTCCTAAGAAGCTAATTCAATAATTTATCTATTACCTTTGGGGATTTTCCAATGATGATGAAGACCCCCCTCCTAAAGTTTAATCTCTACAAGGATTAGGAGGACATTCCTATAAGATATCATGGAAAACTACAATGATAGTTATAAATGGTGTTCTAATGCACAAAATAATTAATCAAATTATTTTTGGATAAAGTATCATCTAAAATTAATAATTCTTAAAAAATATTTTTAAAATATGAAAAATTGTTATTAAATTATTTAAAAAAAAATTCAAGTAAACTAGGGCTTGAAAAGAGACAAATCTAGGTCCAATTCATTTATCAACAATCTTCAATATGTTGGTTCATAGCAACCATTAAAGAGATCTTGAAATACATGTAAAAGATGAAAAATCCATAGATGTATAAGTAGAAGTTCTTAAAGTTAAGACATTACAAGAATTTCATCTATAGCCTTAAGTAGATTATAAAAACACACAAATAAATTACACCTCGGAAGATTTTTTTGCATAAACATATAAGTTGAGTCATTAGAGACAATTATAGATTAGTGTCTTAATCCTATGCACTAGATTCAAAAAGTAAATTCATTAAATAAATTACACATATACCTCATAATTATAAATAGCCTTGATATTTTAAACTTTGTCTTGTATAACTCAAACTCTCAATGATATTTCCATTCGACAAGATACAAATCGTACTAATTTATCCTTTATTCAAATTAATTATCTAAGACATTACATTTAAAAATATTAAACTACTTAAATAACAATATAATAAAAATAAATATGCATATAAAAGATAAAGAAAAAAGCATATAATTATTTATAACAATTTTCATGCTTTTAAATTTTTTAGTCCCTCCATTCCTTTATTTGTACTTATAATTGTACTCAGTAACTTCTACTCAAAATTATAATAATTTTATGTCTAAAAATGTGAGGATTACCTCGTTCATTTCTATTAGTGTATATTACAAATTGTACAACTGTCATCTGAGTTGACAATAATTGCATTTTGATTTTACAAATCCACCCTCGTAACTTCGTAAGACAGACAGTCTTTGGATCCATTAACAAAGCTTATTACTGTTTACTCTTGAGAACTTCCTAAGGAGGCTCAAATAGCTTCTGGACGGGACAGCGAGCATGCATTCCAATAACTCTGGAATGAATCTACACCTTACAATAAACCTTTCTACTATGGTTCAGGAAGGTTCATGAACCACCCATTGTACACGGACTCATTCTCGTCCAGATTCAGTGCATCTCCTGTCTATCCATTGCACTATGGAGTAACGACAACACACACCAGAAGATCTGAAACAAGCCTTGGGTATTTGGGTTTCCTTGGGCCCTTAAATTTGGCCACACCCTCTAGTCGCCTAGCATTTGTTCATAGAGTTTTCCTTATTGTGTCAGTAGATTACGATTTCAAAGCCCAAGATTGATCCGTACTGCGCCTAGTATTTGGTTTGAATTCTTACGTAAGGTGAAACCCATTCAACAAGCAAGCACTGCTGTAATAAAAAAAATGGTGGGGAGAGACAGCAGTTCAGGGTGGATGAAGGGGTTTGGTCCTATGCACAAGGTTCCAACTGGGGACACTCCCTACGTCAGGGCCAAGCAGGTTCAGGTATATTTTCTATACTGTCATTAGTTTTTATTATGTAAGCAGGGGTGTTGATCACAACGCATGGAAGAAATTTAGGCGATGGAATGTTAGGATTTAACAGCTTGTAGAGAAGAATCCGGAGGCGGCAATAGCTCTGTTTTGGGCGGCTATAAATGCAGGAGACCGTGTAGAGAGCGCACTGAAGGAAATGGCCATTGTGATGAAGCAGCTGGGAAGAGCAGATGAAGGCATTGAGGCAATTAAATCCTTCAGACACCGCTGCTCTCTGCAAGCTCAGGAATCCCTTGACAATGTTTTGCTTGACCTTTATAAGGTATTCATACTCAATCTGCCTATAAAGACAATCAGATGGTAATCATATTCCTATGTACAAATTGAAGTTTCAAAATTTCCATAAGTTTTGAAGAAGATTGTGGGTATGGCTGGTAAAGAGTTTAGGAATCAGATTTTGTTGAGTGTAAAGTGGGAGGATGTCGTTCTAAAACTTATTTAATAGAGTATATATGTTATAGAAAGTGAGTTTTAAGATTTAATTGTGATTGTTTTTCTTTCGGATCTGAATCTATCATCAGTGTTGGAAAACTGATCTTATGAATTAACTCTCATTTGGAACTTTTACTAAGACTGAAAGTTAATTGACACTTAAAAAGTTTTAATTACAAATCTGAAAAACTGAATATATCTGTTAATTTTTTTGGGGCAGATGATACAATTGAATATTTTTTCTCATTGAGAATCTATTCCGTTTTTACCATATGATTTCAGGATAATTAGAACTCAGTTAAACAGGTTATGGAGAAACTCGTTTCTGATTATAACATCAAAATAATCATAATTTATTGCAGGTATGGACAAGCTTTAATTGTGATGGGCCATAGAAGTAACTTTGTGTTTTCTATGATTATCCTAAATTTTAAATTGAGGAACTCGGCCACCTATGGCTGCCATGAAAACAATCATTATTTTACTGCAACTGTAGATAAGCTTTAATTATGATGGGGCATAGAAGCTACTTTTGTTCATGAGAGCGACCTATAACTTATTTGAATGGTTTTTGTTTTTTAATTGAAATTGAGAGTAAGTTTGAAAGTATTAAAATAAATTTTACAATTTTAAATTATTGTTTTTAAGGAAACTTTCTACTAATCTGTATATCACTTCAAGCTATCACTTTATTCAAATATAAAAGTTATAAATAATCATAGATATAAAAGAAAAATAGTGAAAATTTTAATGATTGTATATATTAAAAAATATATTAAAAATAATTTTAAATTGTAACTGTAGAAATCAAATCATTACAATTGTTTACACAATTAATGTAGATTTTTTTAATGAAAAGATTATGATTTCATTTTTGAATATTTTTTAGAAATGTGGAAGGGTGGATGAACAAATTGTGCTTCTAAAAAAGAAGTTGGGTCTCATTCAACTTGGAATTGCTTTTAATGGTAACCCCATCAAGACGGCACACTCGCATGGAAAGAAATTTCAGCTCTCTATTAAAGAAGAGACTAGTCGGATTTTGGTATGCAAATACAATATTGTTATGTTCAGTTTGTATTTTAGATATTATGTTTGCATTGTTTTTTATTTTTTTTAGGGGATAAGCAATGACATGTGATTGTATAAATTGTGGATAAGAAATGGCAAGTGATTGTATAAATTGTATTGACAGAGCCATTTAGGTTGGGCATATATGCAACAACACAATTATGCTGTTGCAGAAGTTGCTTATAGGTATAATTTTAGAGATTCTATATTGCTAAATATAAATATTATTTTTGGCATAATATTTTAAAGGAAGGATTTAAATAATTGATCTATTATTGTTAATTTATTAGTTTTTTTATGTGAAATTATTTTTTTAATAAAAATATTTAATGTGTTGATTATAATATATCTATTGTTCAAATGATTTTGAAAATAAAATTATGTGTAGGAAGGCACTATATTTTGTTGTAGTTGCTAACAAGGCATGCAATTTTGGTGTGTGCTTGATGAGGCAAGGCAAGGAAAAGGAAGTGGTTATGGTATTAGAAAATGTTATTTGCTTACATGAAAAAGACATCGGATCATTGGAACATGCAAAGCAATTGTTAAAGGGAATTCATGATTTTCAAGTGCATGAAGAAGGCTCCAAGATATCCTCATCAACCTTCTTTAATCGTAATACTTATGAAAAAGAATCTTCTTCTCTTAGTGATGAAGATAAACATCATTCAAACGACAAACATGGATTGCTCTCATCTTCGATTGATTCGATAGAATTATTGAGTGGTGACAATGCATTAAATATGGTTGATTGGGAAGGTAAAATCAACATTGAAGTGAATCTGTCTTGTAAAAAACATCAACGACTACCAGTATTTGAAGAAATAGTTCTCATTAGTGATTTATCTTTTTGAAGTATAAAAGATATGTGAAACTTATTTTTTTTATGTAATTAAGTAGATGCATCTTTATTTTCTTTGTTAGTCTCACTCAAGCACATTAAATGAGTTACTAAATCTAAGACATTTTAAAGCTTGTAATTAGAAAGTAAGATGAAAACATTATCCAAATGCATACACTTATAGCTAAAATGTAAACAAGATTAGTCAATGCAAAATAAAATATATTAAATGTTGAAAAAAAATATTGAGGAATGATATTATGTAATGATTTTGTATTAAAATTTATACTATTCTTAGTTTTTTGAGCCTTGAATTACAAAGGCATCATATTTTCTTTATTTATAAAACTTAATTAATGTAAAAAATATTTTTGTATATTAATTAGTAAGAATAATTTATGAGGTTGGTATTAGCATTGTGTGATGGTTAAGTTGTGTTGTTGTTCTTGTCATCAAGGTTCAAACCCCGTCGAGATGTTATTGTTGATTTTTTATATCAAAGATGAGGTCCCCTATTTATGACCTCATCAGTTCATAGCTCTAGGTCAAAAGAATTTACCCCTTTGATTATTTTGCATTGTTTATTGAGGAAAGATATGATGTGATATTCTAATATTATGTATATTTAGAACTTCATTATCCTACCTTTGGAATTCTAAAGTGTTTATATTTTTTTATTTGTAATAATCTACAATCATATAAAAAAAATTATTTGGTTACTAGGAATATTTTGTGGAAAAATATATTTTTGAAAAGGAATAAGCTTAATTAAATTCATTTAGATTAATTAAATAAACAATTAATAAGTAAATTATTATATATTATAGAGCTAGTTCTAGAAATATGTACTTGATTAGATTTGGAATATATAAAATAAAGTTATATCTTGAAGTTAGAGAGGAGTTTGGTTTGGTCATGATAGATGACTATTACCTATAATTTGAGATTGGATATGAAATGAAAAAATTGAGGATATTATGTTTTTCAAAATTTAGAATTATGGGTTAACCTAGATCAAATCCATACATGCAACTTTAATCTCCACATTTATGGCCTTGACCATAAAATTATGGATTTAAACTTCATGTTTAGCTCTATACCTATAATATTTAGAGCATTTCTACTTATAATAAACATTCGCATATAGTTGTCCTTAAAATTAGAAGCCCTGGTGCTGCTAAAAATCTAATTGAGTATACTATGCTAAGAATGGGAAGTCAAATAACTTCCTAGTTTATACCTCAATTAAGCCCAATCAATTGTTTCATTAAATTTGTAAAAAGTTTAAAGGCACACAATGAAACATAGGTAATATATACATAATTGTGAGATAATTATGTGATACTACGATCTAGAATTGTAAATATTTGATGTAATGAGATGGCTAAAGTAATTTGGTGCAAGAACTAGGGTTCTGACATTTTAGTTAAGATGATTGATGAAAAGACTAAGTAGTGATTATTGAGTGATCCTTTAAGATGGTAGGTGCATATAAGTTTTGAAATATTTAGATTATTTAATGAACTACATGTGATGTCATTTTATACTTGTCTTATGTGTATAATTTAAACATTTTCATAAGTGAAAATAATGACTAGTTACCAATAACTCAACTTTTAAAACTAAGCAAGAGTTCAAGGCTATAACTATAACTATGAACTAGGTCAAGGTTGTATCTATAAGATTGGAAGTAGTATAGAAAATAATATTTTAATATATGGGATTATTTTGAGTAGAGGCCCAATATGATATTTGTAAGTGTATAAATAATATAATTATTTGTTCATTACTAGTATTAGATTCATTCTACCTTAATTTTATTTAAAGAATAATGCCTCATGTCATTGACAAATTTCCTTCACTCCTTTAACTTTGAATCTATTTTATGTTTAATATAACTTGCAAAGTGTTCAACTACCAACATATATAGGCCATACAATGATCTATAAAATATGATCCAATGGTTCTTAGGGGGATTTTTGATGTTACAAATGAAAATTTAGTCATGAAGAATTATCATTGGTCTACATCAACAATCGAGTATCATTTTGATTCATACTATAATATTGTATGTTGACAAGTCCCACTAATATTAATAATGTTGAGCTCATTTGTTTTATTAAATCTAATTCCACATGGCGTGCTCATAGGAGTTCTTATTAAGATTAAAATACTTATCTTTATAACAATGTGCACCATCCAATATATCACTATGAGTTCAACCAATGGTATACATTATACAAAATAATTTACCTCTATATCACTTTAATGGTGTTCCATGGGTCCTCCACATCATTTATATGTTATCTCATAGCTTTGAGTAATTTAAGTAGGCTATATCACTTCACAAATTTTAAATTATTCTTAAAACTATTCAAAAAATTTAAGGCCAATAAACTTATTTTTCATGATGCAAAAAAAAGGTAATCCACTTACATAGATCTCCAATTTGTAGTACTACACAATATAGTTCAATTTAACATGTAACCATGGAATAAATAGTAGAATCCACCTAGTAGAAATATAATTCAAGAGACCAAATTTATAGAGATTTCAACAATCTCCTTGGATGATCTATAAAATCAAACTCTTATTTTGAGGGTAAAACAATATTATGGGATTGGAGATTCTTTATATAAGTGTTGGCTTGTGTCCCTTATTATTTTAGATGCATATTTCTACAACTAAGATTTTAATCTTGATGTGTAAGGTAAGTCTTGATTTAGATGATGTGTAACTAATTTCTTAATTTGATTCTTGATTCTAGTCTTGACCTTTTCATAACTGCATAGGGGAACCTCTACGCATGTGTTTATAGAAGTGGATGTAATGCATGTAGTCATCAACTTATCTTGTGGGAATTTATATAAGAATTTGTAGTTCCAAAAACTATAATTATTTTTTAATGTTTATTAATTCTATATATTCTTATGCATTATTTTTTATTTATGATTGTATCTTGAGCTATAATTCACTACTATAATTATGATGTAATATATGTATCTATAATGATCCTTTCATTTATGTTAGGTTTTCTTATAACCTCATTCTATTTTATTTATGCAACACTAAGCTTAACATAGGATAGATTGGGATTCACTCTTCTAATCTTGGAGATTGACTTGTTGATTTCATCCTGCATCAGTTGGTATTTCCATTATTAATGTCTCTACATGGTCCATTGATCCTAAAGAATCCCTTTATACATTTTAATATATTCTAGCATACCTATGAGGAAATCGCAATGCCTTAGCCCCATTGTGAGGATCAAAACTAGAATTTTAGACAAGGTTAATTCTTAGCCACTAAAACTCTGCTTTAAAATAATGAATATGTCCAAATCAACCTATAACACATATGATCCCTATAATTACCATAGTATTTGCAACTGAAAATAACCAACACATCCTAGTACAACTAAGGAGAATACATCAAAATACACCATAACAACAATATTAAGCCCAACAAGAAAATATTGTCACGGTTTCCCATAAATAACCATATTCTTCCTAGCATGAAATACCATTTGTTTAGTTTCTTCACTAACACCACCTACTATGTAGGTTGCCATCCTATATGTCAAATTATATTTTCTCCCACAATTTAATAGTATAATAATTGACTACTCCCACTAATATTTTTTATGAAATTGTAAATCATTGTATGGTTCACTATAACATTGGAGAGAAAATCATTATGGTTGAATTAAGAGCTACAAAATTTAAAGGAAAAGATATTGAATAGTATCAATCGTTAGCTCCTATGTCAATGGTTGACATGGACTAGTTAGGATAAACATTGGTAAAAAAATTCAAGGAAAAGGGAGTTGCTACATCACTACTAGAGAAAATTTCACACCATAAAAAAGAGCCCTAAAGGTGATGTTGGATGATTTTAATAATTTATTTTAAAAATAGATGGTAAAATTTTTGCATGGAGATCAACCATTTAATAGTTATGGAATTCATTTGTTATTTCAAGGAAACAAACTATAATCTATATGATGATCAAATCCAAAGGGATAAATTCTCTTCTAGTTGCATATGTATTGTGATTTCTATTGGGAATGAGCTAATATAAATTTTACATTTGTCACTATAACATAGTGTAATAGCATGAATTTTCTCCCTTGGAAAATTCCCCATTTATTTTATGATTACTTTAGAAACTATAAGTTAGATGATGTGAACTTGCCGCTATCAACTTATTCCTTCCACATGGCCTTGTATTTTTGCATCAGTGGAGGAATTCCCATCAAGGATGTGCGTGCATCACATGGATGTATGTACGTCGTGCTTATGTCCTAATAGGATTCCTACCTCTAGAATCTATAGAACCATTACATCTTTGCTTGGATGCAAAGGTAATGTCTTCTTCCCTCCCTTGATTGGAAAAAAATGACCTATGATTTCCTTTCCCAAAAATTCAAATTGACTTCCTCACTCTTGCATGTAATCCTCTCATTTTCTCATTCATTCTTGCAATTCTTGATCATTGTCTCACTCTCTCACTCTCTCAATCTCACTCTTGTTCTCTTCTTGGTGATTCTTTCTATTTATGCTTCTACAACACGTTCTTGTGGCAAATCCACCATCTTTGTAGGTTGATGAAGCTCCATTCTCTTGGTGTGGTTTCATCTTCTCCTCTCAACCTTGAGTGCTAGCAGGAGGAAAGGTGATATTACTCTTGTTATTTTATTTACACCATTGTGTCTTATAGAGTAGCATTTAGGATATCTTTGCACTCTATTTGATAGTGAATTTTCTATTCTCTTCTTTATTGATTTATCTATCTTGTTGCATATCTAGCTATCCATGGAGGTGGAAACACCAAATCAAGGGTCTAACTAAGGGAAACCTTGAATCATAGCCCAACATTTTTCCCATTTATGTGTGTGTAGGTGTTTGTTCATCCTTTTGGAGTTGAAGTTGAAGAATAAAAGCATGGGTGGAGTGGTAATTTTTCCTTACCTTTCTTTCTCATTTTCATATTAGAGTAGTTTCTAGTATTATTCTTGTTGTACTTTTTGATTTTTGTAATCTTCCTGTCAAACTGGAAACCTCTATTAGCTAGGTTGTTAGTAGGCTCTTTGTGTTTTCTATCTATTTACTAGACCCCCATCCGTACAAGATGTGAGTGCATCCCTGAGACGCCATCATGCTATGCTGGATTTTGCTTCCCACACTACCATCCTTAGACAATGAGCTATTTGGTCCATAGTTTGAAACCTTTACGAGTGACTCACTCGATTTTGGGTACATCTATTTTAGTATAAGGGAAGCAGTTCACTATTTTCCCTTCCTTTTTTTAGCCTCTCTTTGAACCTATAAAAAAACTTGAGGTAGTTTAAGGTAGTTCATTCCTTGGGGCTCTTGTGTAATGTAAAGTCCCAGAGGTGAGGAATCTCCATTCTCTACATTTTTTGTGAACTTGATGTGAACTCCAAGTATTTTTGTTTCTTGGTTTTGGAGAATCTTTCTCACATGTTCAAGGTATGTTGTAGATTTTTATGTTGTGAAGTGTGTAGCTTTGTGACCCCATCTACAACCCCTAGATACGTAGGTAGAAGAAATCTTGGATATTCAAAAATGGAATCTATGTAGGTCACTATCTGGTAACACAATATTATACATCATCTAAATTAGTTCCATCTGAGTATTTGAGCATGGAAAATTGTTCACATGTATCCATCCTAAAAATGTGAGTGCTACACATTTACCTCACATGATGAGCCCCTTAATAAGGATCTCTCCCCTTTATACATTCCCACCCAGACCATCAAAAAATGTCATAATTGGTATATTAGTTGATTTGAAGAGTTGAGTTAATGTGATAATAGAGGAGAATTTTTTCATAAATAGATTACATAGGGATCAATACAAATATTCAAAGACCACCGTTCGTACGCATGATGAATTTTCTATCACCCCTTTGGGATCTATTTCTTTTCTAGTCTTGGTAGAACCCAAGACTATTAATGCTTCATTCGTTATCATTCTAGAGTTTGGCCTATTCCGAGTTAGGTTGGGAATCCCTTGATTGACCTATATGAACAATTTCACCTATGTAGTTCATAAATATTTAAAATTCCCTCAAGAAGGTTCTATGCATGTAGTGCATGAAATCAATTATAAACCACTGGTATTGTGTGGGGGCTTCACACATGATCACTTTTGGCCTACCTAGGTCAAACCTCTCCCTCCTATAAGATATTTGTTATATAAGGCCTATATTAAATATAAGATAGGGGGCTCAACACTGAAGGATAGTTATTTGGTGTCCCCACTATGCAGTCTTTATGAAGGTTTCCATGATCACACAATAGTAAGCTACTTCTTCTTCCCAACAAAAGGGGGAAGGAGAATCTTTCTTGCACTCAAGGGCCTTCTTCTTCTGTACCATCCACTCTTTTTTCTCCTTCTCAACCTATTACGACACATTCGACTCCTACTTCCATGCCTTGCATGGGAAGTGCAATGGTGCCCACATGGAGAAAAGAAAAGTAGCAAGTTTTTGAGCTTCCTATTTCTCCCACAATTCCTATGCCCATTGTTTATGGCAAGGGGAAAGGTCCTCTTGGGGTTGCTCTTGTGTCTTAGCCTCTATGGCCTCCTATCATTCCTCTACTTGCCCCTAAGGTACAGAACAAGAAGAGGCTTGCTACCAAGGAACATGTGTGTATTCCTCTTTCTGTGGTTGCTTCTACCCTTGTGCTTCCTCCTCTTGAGTGCAAGTGTAGGTGAAAGGCTCTCACCACTGAACATGAAAGCTTGTAAAAGATGGAGGGGGAGCCAATTTCCCTTGTTCTTGTACCCTCTTTTGTTGTTTTGTTTTTATGTAATGTATCTCCCTTAGTCCTAATCACCTCTATTTTTATTTCAAGTTCCTTGAAAGGCTCTAATGATCCTAACCCCAAAAGGGTGTAGGTTTTTTATCGATCCCTCTATAGAGCCTCCTCTTTTGACATTCCTCCTAGACATCCATCCATTTTCTCAACCCATAGACATTTTGAACACCATGGTGGTGTCTATTACATGGATCTATCTTCTTCCTCCTTAGCTTTCACCTCTTCTATGGGGATTTTGCATCCTCCACTGAAGCACAAGTTGGAGGATGACCTTGCTCCAAGTGGAGGCTAAAAGAAGGGGTCACCTTCTTTAAAAGGAGTTTCCATCTTAGCTTGTGTCATCCATATGATAGAGGTGGCCCCTGTGTCCTCTCAGTTTGTCACTATCCCTCTCGATGAGGTTGGTAGTGGATCTCATGTGAATCCTTCTTCTTGCACCAGATTGACACATGGTACCCCGATGAAGTGCATGTTTAATTTAGTGGATGATATTCTAGCTTTGTCCTTGATACTTGCAAGATCAATGAATTTTACCTCACATGAGCTCAGTGAAAAATACCTTGAGAGGCCTACTTCATTGGACCTTGTTGCAGGCAAGTCAGAGGGTACCACCCTTGCTATCTCACCTTTGCAGGGCCATCTGCCCTCCCCCTATAATGATCTAGATTGGGAGCATGGTGACTTGCTGTTCGATGAGGAGTAGGATGGTACCTCTTCTTTATATGTAGATTAGATTTGTGTTCCCCCATGCTTTTCTTTTTGTGTTTTTGATCTTGCATTGAGGACCCTTTCTACCCTTGTAGGTGTTTGGATACAAGTGCAAAAATTTAATTGTGAACTTTTCCTATGTGTATCATCATTCTTCTATATGTTGTGAAATTAGTTTTTGATATTGGGGATAATAAAAAGCATTGGGGCCATTTAGGTCTTCTTCCATGTTGACCCAATTTTTATTTTTATTTTGTCTTCATGTTCTCTTCTTAATGATTTGAGAACTTCAAGAATTGATAACCATTCGTTCATATAGTTTATTATATCTATTTGTATCTATGAGAAGATCTGACCTTGAACTCTTAGATCCCCTATCTCTCTTGATTTCTTCGTCTCTATCTTCTTCTTGATGTTGTAGTTCTTGTGTGTCATCCCTTGTGTGTGTGTGACGACATACCATGAAATATTTCTTGTTATGTGTTGCATGCCACAACATCTTTGCCTCTAATTTCTCTCCTTAGGATGTCATGTGATCCTTTCTGCGACACACACCATGCTAGGGGAGGCTACCATAGTGTTCTAATTTTCAATTTTGGTTAATTCTTTCAAAAAGGATTCCTTGGTGTCAAATTTTATTTACAATGAATTTATTGGTGTCAAATGTACCTATTGTAAGAAACTAGGTCATGATTAGCACAAAAATTTGAAGAAATTGGTAGATCATTTGACAAAAATTCGTGAGAAGAATAATCTCAGTGTTCCTAATTCTATCAAGTAGAGTTCAAAAGAGGATTATCACAAGGCCAAAGATAACAACAATGGGAAATAAAAGGGCAAGTCCCTTGTAGTAGTTTCTTCCCCATCATCCACATAGGTTCTTTATTCTAGTGCTTCACACCACATGGCTTCAGCTGAAGATGAACTGCAATAAGGTATGTGCAGGATCATGATGGGCCAAAAAGTGGCAATATGATGGGTATGTGGGTGATGACTTTTTTTTTACCCAAAATTGATGAAATGAAAAGGGTTTTTAAAGGAGATTCTCAGCTTTCCACCAATATAAATTATGCTTTACATTGAATCTAATAAGTAATTATTATTCATTTTCTATTCAAATTATGACTAAAGTCCTGATTGATAGACTAATTGAAAAAGATTTATAGCTTTCAAACGGTACCACATTTTTTTAATCCAAAACATGCATCACATTCTATGCTTTGTATACTATAAAATTAAAAAAAGAAAAATTGAATTTCATGAAGTTTTGAGCAAGTTAAGGTGGTCGGACATACGAGTTTTTTATATTTTTTAAAAGTTATAATAAAAAAATCATAATTAATTATTTACTTGGAAAAAAATTACAAAAAAATATGCATCACATTGGGACATGAGTCCTCTACTTATATCTAAAATATTATAAAAAAATATTATCATTTTATTGTGGTTAGGGTGGTCAGACACCTACTTCTTATTTTTTCCTTGAAATTTAAGTACTCTGCATTGAAATTTCAAATTGTCACCAAATAGATTTTTTTTTTTAAACAAACCTAGTAGTTTAGAAACTACATTAAATTTTCTATAGATTCTATTCTTACATATTTTTGAAATAATATAGATAACTTATTCAAATTTTTACATCAAGTTTCCTAACTCTGATTTTTCTATTTTTTTTGCCACTTAAGGGCCTATTTTTTCCATGATGATCCTGCACATACCTAATCTAAGGAGCCACGTACTAAAATCCACTCGAGGTGTGTGGGAGAGGGTCTATTGATATGGGGGGTGGAATGTATCAGTATGTTCTTTATGTTCCATCATTATCAACTAATCTCCTATCAATCTATAAAATCACTCACACAGGTATAGGAAAGAGAGTTAAGTTTACTCTTGATTCAGTGGTGATTCATGAGATGTAGAATGATTCTACAGCTTTGCAATTAGGAGAGAAAGCCATTAATATCTAATTTATTTGTTCTCTCTTTTTTCTGATCCTCCTTCGACTATTCTACTCTCATTTAGATGACGTGAATAATTTGTGGCATCAATGGTTTGGTCACTTGAATTATCACTACTTTTAGAAGCTCAAAAAATAGGATATGGTTACAGGATTTCCTACAGTTCACTTTTCTAAAGGTGTTTGTCATGGTTGCAATCTTGGAAATCAAATTGAAGAGAAGTTTGACAAAGGAAAAACTTGGAGAGCCTCCCATCTTTTGTAGTTGGTAAATAGTGATTTGGTTGGGCTATTTCCACAACTATCTTTCAGTAAAGCCCAATATGTTTTGATATTCATTGATGATTTCTCCTAGTACACCATTGTGTGCTTTCTCAAATAGAACTTTGAAGTATTTGATTCATTCTTGGAGTACAAGGATTTTGTAGAAAAAATATTGGAAAATATAGCAAGTTCTACATATAGATAATAGGGGGGAATACATGTCAACCATATGTTTTTGTAGTATTTTGCTTCAAAGGGTATTGATTTTCAGCATAATGGAGTTGTAGAATAAAATAAATAATCATTGAAAGATATGGCTAATTGTATGATTCACTCTAAGTCTTTGGCACCACCTTTTTGGGTAGAAACCATTAACTGTGAATGTTACATATAGAACCACATTCCCCATAAATCTATGAAGGGGGAAACTCCCTTTCAAGCTTGTTCTGATCAGAAACAATCAATTAAGTAATTTTGAGTGTTTGGCTCTAGTGTATGGGTTTATATTGTAGTAGAGAAACATAAGGCTATGGATCAACTAAGAAAGCTTGCATATTTCTTGGTTATCCATATGACGTTCCCCATAAAGCTGCACAAAGGGGGTAACTCCTTTTCAAGCTTGGACCATTGGAAATCATCAACTAAGCACTTTGAGTGTTTGGATCTAGTGTATGGGCCCACATTCTAGAAGATAAATGTAAGGCTATGGATTTGTAGAGCAATCCTTGCATATTTTTTGGTTACCTAGATGATGTCAAATGCTACAGGCTTCTTCATACAACCACACATGAGTTGTTCATTGAGATGTGTGTTCAATTTGAGGAGATTACTTCCAATCCTTCTCTCGACACTTTCCCTACCACCATCAATTTGGAATCCTTGTATCATGATAGTTATTTAGAGGTTCATAATACTTCCAATCATGCTGAGGAGTCTTCTTCCTTCACTTCATATGATGATAGTGATCATGAGGATACACATAGTTCATCTTCAAAGGATGATGATTCTTCTCCTTCTCCAACCATAAGGCCTCTTTGGGATCACTAGACATTATAGTCAATAGGTGATTGGGTAGGGGATCCTTCATATTAGAGAAGAATAAGATCACAGGTACAGGATACTTCACATGTCTTCCTTGCTTCAACTTCTAGTCCATAGACTTTTTGACAAGCTTCTAGTTTCCTTGAGTGGGATCCATCCATGTAGGAAGTGTTTAGTTCCTTGGAGAGGAACCACACTTGGGATCTTATCTCACTTCCTAAGGGAAGTAAACTTGTTTGATGTAACTAGGCATGTCAAAAAAAAATGTAGCAGATGGGTTAGTTGAAAAGCATAAGGATCGCTTGGTTACCAAAGGATTCTCCCAAGTTCCAAGGATTCACTACTCTGATAATTTTTCACCAGTCACCAAAATGAATTCCATCTGACTTTTTCTTTCCATAGCTACAACACATAGATGGGATGTTCATTAGATCTAGATGCAAAGAGTTCTTTTCTTTATGGTGATCTTTAGGAGGTGATATACATGGAGTAGCCATAGGGGTTAATTCAAGATCCCTCACTTGTGTGTCATCTTCAGAAGTCTCTCTATGACCTCAAATAGGCCCCTCAAGCTTGGTATGCCAAGATGGAATCCATTCTTCTAATATTTGGGTTCACTCAATGCTATTTTGATCCTAATGTCTACATATTGTAGAAAGATAATACTCACACCTTCTTGGTTCTCTATGTCGATGGATTTTTGATCATGGAGAGTCACCCATCCACCGTTTAGGCAGTGAAAACTACCCTTCATGATTAGCTTTTTATGTCATAATTGAGCTTGTTGCACTACTTCTTAGGGATTGAGATCACTCAATATTTTTCAGGCATCACTCTTGCATAGTCTAATTATGCATTTGACATTCTCTAGAGGATTCACATGACTGATTATAAGCCTACATCAACTCCTTTCTTATCAAGGGTCAAACTTGAGGCTAAGTGTTCTTCACCCTTGGTTGATGGCACTCTATATTGATAGCTTGTTGGTAGTCTCATCTATTTGACTTAGGCATGGTCTCTTAATTCATGTAGGAGCCACATGAGTTGCACTAAGAAGCAACTAAGTGGATTCTTCACTACATCAAGGGTACTCACAATTATGGGATTTATTATGCAACATGAATTAATTTTGACTTGTTGGGACATAGATTTAGATTGGTCAAACAATTCTCAAGATCACAAGTCTAGTTCAAAGTATTGCTTCTCCCTTAGCTCTTACCCAGTTTGTTGGTCGAGCAAGAAACGATCTGCTATTGCTCTTTAATCTAAATAGGTTGAGTATTGAAAAGTAGTTAATGTTGCTACTGAGGTCATCTGGCTTTAAAACATTCTCATTGAGTTTGGTATTCCCTTCCTAAAGATAATAGTCATCTATTGTGATAACCTATGTTTGATTTAGATCTCTCACAATCTAGTCCATCATCAATGGACCAAGCACAATGAGATTCATATGCGTGCTACATTTGGGAGTTGATACATGGCGAGATCCTTGATCTCAAGTACTGTATGACATCAAGTCAAACTACAAAAATCTTCACCAAACCCTTCACTGAGAGTAAGTTCCTTCATTTGTGAGCTTTGCTTGGGGTGTAGTTGGTGTCCTCTTTGGGGGGCTACTTAGTCCTTTTCTTCTCTCTCTATTCTAGGGGATGTTCTCTCTTTATTTGTGAGGGGGGGGATTTGATATCTACATGGGTACCTAACATGGCCTCATTTTTTAGGACCCATCATCTTTTACATCCTCCTAAGGTGTGCTTAAGGAGGGGTACTGGTGTAGATTTTTATTTTCCTAGTGGGTTAATTTATTTTCCCTTAGTCCTAAGTTTTTACTACACTTAATTAAGATTTCTTAGGATAATCAAGTGAGTAAATTACTAGGAGATAAGTGATGTGTTGTACCCTTACTTAAAGGGTGGGCCACTTCCCATTTTTTGTGATTGATTCCTATTAGTTGGATTTGCTACCCTACCTTCTCTCCTAAGTTCTCTATAAACTCACTAGCTAGCTTGTATTTATATCCTTTGGCATGCATCTTTGCATTGTATCTTTCTAGCTTGGAAGCTCCTAATGTAATATTGTCACATCGACATTGCATAATCTCTCAGAGTCCTGGTTTGTATTCTTATGTTTTTCTAGTTTATGTAACTTTTATTTTCTCTTAAAAAGTTCATTGGGTTATTCAATCTATTTTAGATTTGTAATAGTTTCATATGATAATTCCATAACCATTGTCTAGTACTTGGATCTTGAGATCATATTTAGGTTATTTTTCTGAGGATGATGGATCAAGGTAAGATGAGGCTTGAAATGATGAAGGTAATGATGCTAGGTCAACATAGTCAAATGAGAGAAAAGAGATATCATTTCTAGAAACTTGGACTATTTTTACGTATTTCTCTTCTAAGTTCTTACAATAATGGAAAAGTTCAAGATCAACATAAATGGTGACCTCTTTGTAATTATAGGGAAAATTCAAGCATTAATGATAGGTTGAAGGGATGGCTTGCATTGTGGTCATGCCCACAAAAGGATATGAAAATCACGGCAAAACCTATCCTGGGAATTGGATATTCTAGCAGGCGACTAATATCTTTTCATGGTCGTTCATTTACTTGTCAAACCAGGGAACGTATACTTGAAATGGAGCAGCACAATATATGCACTAAGAACTAGTTTCAGTCACAACTTAACAGAAATAAATACTTGGAAAGAATTCTACCTACGCTACAGGAAGGTAATGCAAAGTTCTCTTAACTCAACCATAACCTAACCAAAGCAGAAATCATAACAACTACGACTGAGAAACAAACTATGAATTGGCCTTATGCTGCAGGAACAGACACATGGATGGATTCTCGATGCTGCAGGAACAATATAAGATTGAATTTGCATAGAAAATTCAAAGATGAAATCTAACTAATGATCAACAAAAAAGGAACAGCTAACTAACTAACTACAGATACTTACTAAGTGGGCCCCCTTAGCAATCATCAACTAATTACGCAAGTACTGAACTCATAACTTCATTAAACTTTATTAATAAACTCAGAATGGTATACATTGTTCTGTTCATATGAAAACTAACAACAAACTCTGTCTCTTATCATACAGATTCTACTTTTATTATCACACTAACTCTTACATGATATCCTTTCTATCTTACTATGCTTGCTCACTCGCGCAGGAGGAACACTTATTTAAATCAGGAAAACAACTAACTAACTAACCCTAACAGAGAAAGACGTGGATGCAAAATGTATCACGAAATTGAGGATCAGACTTCATAAATGAGTGTATCCATTCAACTTGATCCAGAGAGAATCTAGCACTCCACTCTTTCCAGATTAATCGATATTTAAAATCCTTCCCAACAGTTTCGGTCAAAGAGTCTTAGCCAGAACTTCCTCGAAGTCGTGCAGGAAATGGACTTTACTGCAAGGTCGAGATCAGTTGCACTTGACTCAATCATACTTTCTTCAACAACCTGCAAAACACAAGGTAACAGATGTGAAAGAAAAGGCACATGGCACATACACAATATCCATTCATTAATCACATATTTAAATCTATTTTATCATTCAAAAACTACATGCGTTATACCAGTCATTTAGGGAGTCAAACAGGGTAATAAATATAGACATGTCAACATGATAGGCTGTAGGAACATGAAAGTGTATTGCTACAGGATATCCCCCAATAAAAGGTTTCTTAAAGAGTTAAATAACCATGAAAAACAAAAGTGAGGGCAGTAAAAGTACACTAAGATATCCAAATTGTGAGCATATTTTGGGCTCATCATTTTCCCCCTACTTAACCCAATGCTGGTCCTCCAACATTAAACTTTCTGGTGGTCTCTCTGAAATCAGTGGTTGCGGCATGACTCTGAAATGTAGTTCCAAATTTGTAATAAAAACCTCTGAAACTCTGCCACCTTTCATACCTATGAGCTTCTGTATCTTCATTAATATTTGTAGCTTGGTAGGGATAAAGAGGCCAGATTAGCACAGGAGGTCTAAATGTCAATGGGAACCATAATTCAAACCTCTTTTGAAGGCCCAATTGTATGTATCTACTTGATCTTTTGAGAGCTGCCATAAAATTCAGGGGACTGTGAGGCTCAAACCTTCTTAACCCAATAGTTAATCCCTCCCACCTCTTCTCAATTCTGGAGTATGACAGCTTCCAAAACGAGTATGTCTGTTCTTGAAACTCATCATATACCTATTTTCTGAGATTAAATATTTTCATCCTGACTGTATCATTATGAAAGCCATATGCCACAGTAAGCCAGGTTTTCAACATTTTATGGGGGTCTGAACTCTCAGGGCGCAATGGAACAGGCTCATTCCTTTTAGCTTCTTCATATGCTTCCCATTACCTGCCATAATTTTCTTCATTTGTCGCCCAAGACATAAGTGATCTCAAATGGATATCGCCAATGTACAGAAGGGGATTCCACTCTGTTTCAAATGGAATTATAAAGCCATGTAAATAAAAGTCGTACAAAGAATCCCTTAGCCAATTAGGAGCTGCCTAGTATGCATCGTAGAATTCTTTAGCAGTGTGAATAATAGGATCTTGATTTTTGGAAATTCTCATTAGTTGGAACCACAAGAATTGTTCCTTGAGGCACAGAGCATAAACTCTGGGTGGTGGTCTGTATTCCATAATCTGACCAGTTACCTTCAGCATTTCATCCATTTTCTCCTTTAACTCCTGAATTTCCTATTTTTTCCTTTCAACTTCCCTTTTCAGTTTCTTCTTTTCTTCCTCCCATAGACTTTGTTGCATTTCAGTCTGGGCTAGGTGGCAGAAAGTCAGGGTTTGCAATGTAACTGGTCTCCATGTAGCTTTGAAATATTCCAAAAATTCAATCAAAAATGTAGACAACAATGGTTTGACAAGTTACAGGGGAAAATGAAGCTTCATTAGCCACTTCCAATTGTTCAATCTATTCCTCCTCTTGCTGTAGGATGAATTCCTGTTGCTGTAGTGGAGAAGACTGTACTTCCTCCAAAATCTGCATAGCCGCAATAGCCAAGTCATCAAGACTTGGTACCCCCCTTTCATTATGCTCAACCTCCCTTGTCTCAATTTGTCCTTCTTTAGGAATATCAAATGAACTCTATGCAGCACTCTCAGACACATTCTAAGAAACATCATATTCAGACTCTATAGATTCTTCTGAAATTATAATAACCTCAGGTTGAAGTGAAACATGGGAGACTTTACATTGTTTTCTTGTGGAAACTCTTCTTGGCAATGTTGCAGCTGCCAGAGGTGCTCTCGTAGCCTTCCTCTTTCTGAACTGCCTAGAGGGTTCTGCTTTATCAGAGGATGATGGTGAACTAGTGATGAAAACAGGTGTTGCTATAGGAGAAGATACTGCAGGAGAAGAGTGGTGCCTTTTCTGAGAACGAGGGTCAGTTTCTGGGGTTTGTTCCACCCCAGATGACTCTCTTGCCGTTGTTTTTCCTTTTTCTCTCCCACTGGCAGACCTAGTTTTCACCTGGACAGAGGAGTCTGGTGTGGGAGATGCATGACCAGGTGCTGTAGGAGCAAATGACCCTTTCCCTATTCTCCTACTAGTAGACACTATTTCCACTTTCTTTTTCTAAGGCCGTGGGGTAAGTTCCCTAGGGGGTTCTGGAATTTGCAAGCTCTTTTGGTCAACAAATTATTGCCAAGAAAGAGGTGATACATCTCTCAAAGAGTGTTCAATCAATAATTTTATAAGGCCATGGTGAGCAATAGAATTATCCTTCCCCTGTTGGGTTCCGTGGGCACATTGTTCCAAAAAATTTAACAAAAAGTTCAAAATATTTACAGCTAACCCATGCCTCATATGACTTAGCAATTTGAAATGGTAAGAATGCAAGTGAGAGAAACAACCTTCACATGTTAAATACCTGATTATGAAAGCAGCGTATTCTAGATATGGAGGAGGCAACGACACTCGCTTGCATCCCTGCTTAGAAACTTCCAAAGGTCCATCAGTGGGTATTGTAAATTCTGCCCTTACAGAGACATCATCTGAAGAAAATTCTCTCCAACAGTTGGAAGCCCGGTTACCTATGTAATTCTTTCTTCAGTTACAACAACTGTTAGACCCCATACTGTAGCCTCTCCTTCAGAAAGGGTTCTCAAAAATTCACCTACAGCCTCCTCATTGAAAGCATTTAAACTCAAAAAGTAATTCAACCAACCACAGAGGCTGAATGCTTAGACTGTTTGAGGATTTTGCATTAATAACTCATGAGCTACAAGCTCATGTCTTACCAGTTGACCACCCATGTTCATAGTTTTTCCTTAGCTGAACTCAACTCTTTTCTAAAAATCCAAAAATTTCCCTTTCTATTCTAGTTCTTTTCTGTCCCGCCGTCACTTTTTCTTCTTTTCCAAAAATAAACTTCTTGAACAAGCAGTTTTAATTGTAATTTACAATGAAAAACATGCAATGAAAAAGACATGCGATCATATTTGGAAAGTACTAGAAAATAATAAAGAAATATTATCTAAGCAATTGTGACAGCGGCGAAAGGACAGGTTTTAAAAATGGATTATCCCACCCCCTACTTAAAGTATGACATGTGTCCTCACATGTACTAAAGAATAGGTGGAGATTGAGTAATAATGACTAATATAGACATAGTAGTAAATGAATAAAATGAAATAAATCAATAATGCGATAACAAAAATATTGTGTACCTTCATTAAATGTTTGTACGTGTTGATAAAGATGACGGCTTCGACATGAGATGACAGTTGGGAATGAGATCATAATTAAGGGTGGTGCAGATGAATGAGGTGGATGGGTGATGTGGGTGGATGAGATGAATGAATGGAATAGATGGATGTGACAAAAGATAAAGAAAGTGAAATGTGGCAACAAATGGGAATGAAGAAAAAGGGGTTTCCTTAAAAAGGAAACCTTTATTAAGCATGCATTTCAAAATTACGGTGAAGCTGTAGGAGAAAGGCTAAAGCCTTTGGCTGCAGGAAGATTAGCGGAAGGATCCTGCACGAACTGCTGCATGAATTATTCTTTTGAGACTGGTTTATGGTACAACCTTGGGTGGTGTCCATTAATTAACAACTTGAATCTAATAGGATCAATTGTAACCAGTTGAACTGAACCATTAGTAAATACATTCTCAATTTCATATGGGCCCAACCATTTGGTTTGTAATTTTCCTAGACTGTCCTTATATCATGAGTCATAAAGCAGAGCCCAATCTCCTACTTTGAATTTCTTTTCCTTAATGTATTTATCATGCCACCTTATTCTCTGATTTTGTATTATCTTAGTGTGCTGTAGGGAATGCTTTTGGAGTTCATCCAGAGCATTGAGCTGCATGATTCTGTCCTTTTGTGCATTTGTTAAATCCATGTCCATCTCTAATGTTGTTCTTAGAGTCTTGTGTTCGAATTCTATTGGCATCACAGATGTTTTAACATACACCATTTCAAAAGGTGTATATCCTATAGCAGTCTTCCAGGTAGTACGGTAGGCCCATATAGCTTCTGGTAACCTTGTGGCTCAGTCCTTCCTATGCAAATATACAGTTTTAGTCAAAATGGCCTCTATGTCCCTATTGGCGACCTCAACCTGGCCATTGCCCTGGGGGTGATAAGGAGTTGATTTCTTGTGCCGTATATTATATTCATTGACTAAAGCTATGATAAGTGTAGAAGTAAATTGTGCTCCTTGATCTGTCACTATCTCCCTAGGGACACCAAACCTAGTAAATATTTCCTCATAGAGGAATTCAACCACTTTATTATCCCTAGCATGTTTCATAGGTTTAGCCTCTACCCATTTTGTGACATAATCTGTGCATACAAGGATGTAGGACTTACCATTGGAAGGTGGATCAATTGGTCCCACAAAATCCAGTCCCCATTTGTCGAAGGGTGTAACTACAACTTATGGAAATAGAGGCATCTCATCAGATCGAGTTGGTCTTCCCATCCGTTGGCATCTGTCACATCTCCTCGTATATTTAGTTGCATCTCTATGCAAATTTGGCCAATAGTAACCAGTATTGAAAATTTTCATTGTTGTCCTTTTGGTAGCAAAATTTCCACCACACGGTTCATCATGGATTGCATGCAATATATCATGAGTGTCCTCCTCTTGTACACATCTCCTCATAACGTGATCTGGCCCTATATAAAACATGCAATCTGCAATCCAAGAAAATTTAAAGCTTTTCTCTACCAATAATCTCTTTTCCTTAGGGGAGAATTGAGGAGGAGTTCTTCCTGTTGCCAGATAATTTGCTATATCAGCATACCATGGATGAATAACCTTGATTGCAAACAGGTGCTCATCAGGAAAGGAGTCTTCAATAAGTGCAGAGTCATCTTGCCTTTGAATTCTAGAAAAGAAATCAGCAACTACGTTGGCTTTACCCGGCTTGTCCACAATTGTAATGTCAAATTCCTGTAGCAGCAATAACCATCTTGCCAGTCTCCCAGATATTGAGCCTTTGTTCATGAGATACTAGATTGCTGCATGATCAGTGTGGATAAATATCTGATAACCAGTGATATAATGCCTGAATTTATTAAGGGCGTAGATGATTGCCAACATTTCTTTTTCTATAATAGTGTAGTTTAATTCAGCCCCTTGCAGATTTTTGCTTATGTAGTAGAGTTCATGTTCTATCGAACCATCCTTTTGCCCTAACACTGCTCCAATTGCATAATCTGATGCATCAGTATGAATATGAAATGGAAGTGACCAATCAGGTCCTTTTAGAACAGGTGTTTGTGTAAGGGCGACTTTCAAGTCAAGAAATACTTTTTCACATTCCTCTGTCCAAGAAAAATCTGCATCTTTCTTCAACAGACTGTATAAGGGGCCTGCTATTTGGTTGAAGTCCTTGATAAATCTTCTGTAGTATCTAGCATAGCCTAGAAAGCTCCGTACTTCTTTCTGCTTAGCAGGAGAGGGTAACTTAGAGATGACCTCAATCTTAGCAGGATCAACCTGAATTCCTGTAGCAGAAATATAGTGACCAAGCACTATTCCCTCCTGCATCATCATGAAGCACTTTTAACTATTCAGCAATAGGTTGTGATCTTCACATCTCTATAGTACTTTCTCCAAGTTGGCTTGAGCTTCCTCAAATGTTGTACCATAAATAGTAAAGTCATCCATGTACATTTCCATGTAATCATAGGAGATGTCTGAGAAGATACTTATGACTGCCCTCTGGAAAGTTGCAGGAGTATTACAAAGACCAAAAGGAAGAACTGAATAGGCAAACGTTCCCCAAGGGCATGTAAAAGTATTCTTTTCTTGATCCTCAAGAGAAATCTTGATTTGATTGTACCCACTGAAGCCATTTAAGAATGAAAAGTACTTTTTCCTAGCTAAATTATCTAGAAGTTGATCAATGAATGGAAGAGGAAAGTAATCTTTCTTTGTTGCCAAGTTGAGCTCTCTATAATCTACACATACCCTCCATTTTCCTCCTTTCTTAGGAACAATGACCAATGGGGAAACCCACTGACTATCGAAGATTGGGTAGATAAAGCCAGTTGTTAACATTTTCTGCAATTCTTCTTTAACAATTTCTCTCAAAGCTGGATTAATCCTTCTATGAGGCTGCCTGATAGGTCTGAAGTCATTGTTAATATATATGCGATGTGTATAGAGTTTTGGGTCTAAACCCTTCATATCCCCATAGTCCCATGCAAAAGCTCTGCAGTGGGCTTGCAACATTGTGGCTAGGGTAATTTGTTGAGATGGAGGCAACTTATTATTAATATTTAGACAGCGGCCTGGAGATACTTTTATCTATTTGGTGAGATCATTTATTGAGGTTGTTGATAAAGGTGGTGCCTGTATATCACATAATAGCAATCATGATGGCTCTCAGGATTCAGTTGCTACAGGAAACATTGCTGAGAATGGCTGTCCAAAATAGATGGGCTATTCAAACTAGAACTAAACTGCAAAATGTGTGGAAGCAGGTTATCTTCACTCTAAAGCTGGGAAAATAGATTAGTTTGTAGCATCATTAACTGAGCTAATGAATTGAATTCTTCAGTTTCCTCTCCTAGATCTGGCCAAATTGGTTGAGACAAATCTGGCAGAGGTTGTGCAGGTGGGTATAAAGCCAATTTCTTTCTTGACTAACCATAAGAAATTGTCATGTCTCCTGAACGACATCCTATAAGGGCATCAACTGTAGCTAACTAGGGTCTGCCTAGGATAATAAGATATCCTCCTAAGGTTGCCTTAGTGGACAATATGGTGAAATCAACAGGGTATTCCCAAGATTCAAGGGTGACAATGACATCTTCTATCACTCCATCAGGTGTAACCATGGAACTATCAGCAAGCTACAAGACAGTCGATGTAGACCGAATGTTTGGGATATTCAAACACTCCATAGTGTGCTTGGTCATCACATTAATGGCTACACCAAGGTCAACCAAAACATTTTTACTACCTGACCATTGATATTTATTTTTACTACAAGACTTCCAGGATCAATATATTTTAGAATGACAACCTTCCCCAACATAATATTAGCTAACTGTCCTAGAACATGGATAGTTTGGGGATCCTTTTTCTTTCTTCTTTGTTTCTTTAGATAGGCCTCTTTAATGGCTTTTCCATAGATTGGAACATCTTTAATAGCTTGAAAAAAAGGAATTTGAACTTGTACATTCTTCAACTGCTCTAAAATATCAAAGGTAGGCTCTTCAATGGTCTTAGATGTAGTCATTTGCAATCTATAAGGAAAATGTGGTGTAGCCTAAGGCTGCAGGATAGGTTCCTTAGAGGTAGTAGCTAATATAGGTATATCTTCTACATGATCAGTAGGTTGTTCAGCGGCAGAGTCTGGAATCTCTATAATTACAGGTGGCTATGGAGCAGGGAGAGTGGTTCCAGACCTGAAATGGATATTATTGATATTCAGGGCATAAGCTGGATACTAGTTGGCTTTTACATAATACATAGGTTGCTGTTGCTGCTGCTACTTATTATTAGGATTTGGAAATGGTTGAGCAGGCATAGGCATTTGTTTTGGAGGGCCAGTATTTGTTGCAGGTGTTGCAGGAGGAGGCATAAGGGCCAAAGGTTGTGGTTGTTGAGATTGCAGGAATCCAAGGGGTTGGTTCTATCATTGTTGAGAGCCTCTCCATTGAGGGTTCTGTTGCCAGTTACCTGGAGGTGGAGTCCATTGTGCTTGTGGCTGCTGCCAACCTCCCTGAGGGGGTTGCAATTGAGGACTCTGATAGTTAGGCCAGTATGGTTGAGGAGCATTCCAAGGTGGAGATGGGCCATATGTAGGTTGCCATTGGCTATTATAATTAGAGTAAGGATTATAAAAAGTTAAAGGATCTTGAGGCATACCTTGTCTTGGAGCCTATGGTCTCCTTTGTACAACAAAGAAGACTTGGTCATCATCACCTACTATCATCTTAAAATCATTAGGTAACTATTTAGCCTCTATGTTAGCCACCATCTTGCATCTACAATCACGTTTCTTCTGTCTACAATGTGGACAGAACTCAGCCAGCATTGCTTCAGCCTCTGCATGTTTCTTGCGAGCTTGCATGGTATCCAACTATGTAGCCATGTTGTTTATGATGTCCTGCTTGAAATCATACAACAAATTTATGATCTCCATCCAGGAAACTCCACTAGAAGAAGACTTGCCCATTGTAGCTTGATGACCTCTACCCTTCTTCACATTTGCTTGGGAGTAATTGAGACATATCTACTTGATATCATCCATTAAGATGCTTGGGTTATATCACCTCCTCCCATCAGGTCCAGGGCGTCTATACAGGTATCACTGATTCCCCTTAGAAAAAGTAGTTTATGAGATTCTTCATTGAGAGTATGGTTTGAATTCTTTTTTAGGGAAAACAAGAATCTTGAGATATAATCCTCTAGACTTTCATCCTCCTTCTATTGAATTCTGAATATATCATCACCTTTACTACCACTCTTACAATATTCCTTATATTTCTCAAGAAATTTTGTTTGCATGACTGCCCAACTATCAACAACACCCCTTCCCAAACTAATGAACCATTTGAGAGCTCCCTCCTTCAAGGTAGTAGGAAACAATTTTAGTTTGTGAGCATCTGAAGTGTAGTCATAACTGCGACAAAGGATATCAAACTCAAACAAGAAAGTTTCTGGGTCCTCCATAACTAGGCCATAGAACTTGGGAAGTAATGAAGAAGGAATATTTTTAAGGTTATTAGTATCTTGCTAGGCAACAATGGGAAACTCAAAAGTAGGAGGTGGATTAGGTGGATTATGTGCCATATTTGCTTGCTAGAATATCAGAGCAAATGGATTTTCATCAGGTTTTTCATCAGCTGGGTCAAATGGCAATTCAATAAATAGGTTTTCAAGGAGGAACCTTCCCTGTGCGTCTCTTCTTCTATGCATGCAATAGAATGAATGGTGATTTGAAGGATTTTGAAAATTCTTGATTAACAAACTAAACTAATGCTAAAAATGACTTCTGATAGGTTCTTAGCTTCACACCATCCCCATAAATGGTGCCAAAAATGGTTGTGCCCATAAAAGGATATGAAAATTACGAAAAAACCTATCTTGGGAATTGGACATTCCAGTAGGTGACTAATATCTTTTCATGGTCATTCATTTACTTGTCAAACCAGGGAACGTATACTTGAAATGGAACAGGACAATATATGCACTAAGAACTAGTTTCAGTCACAACTTAACAGAAATAAATACTTGGAAAGAATTCTACCTATGCTACAAGAAGGTAATGCAAAGTTATCTTAACTCAACCATAATCTAACCAAAGCAGAAATCATAACTATGACTGAGAAACAAACTATGAATTGGCCTTATGCTGTAGGAACAGACACAGGGATGGATTCCCGATGCTGCAGGAACAATATAAGACTAAGTTTGCATAGAAACTTCAAAGATGAAATCTAACTGATGATCAACAAAAAAGAAACAACTAACTAACTAACTACAGATACTTACTAATGGGCCCCCTTAGCAAGCATAAACTAATTACGCAAGTACTGGACTCAGAACTTCATCAAACTTTATTCATAAACTCAGAATGGTATACATTGTTCTGTTCATATGAAAACTAACAACAAACTCTATCTCTTATCATATAGATTCAGCTTTTATTATCACACTAACTCTTACATGATATCCTTTCTATCTTGTACTATGGTTGCTCACTCGTGCAGGAGGAACACTTATTTAAATCAGGAAAACAACTAACTAACTAACCCTAACAAAGAAAGATGTGGATGTAAAATGTATCCTGAAATCAAGGATCAGACTTCATAAATGAGCTTATCCATTCAACCCGATCCAGAGAGAATCTAGCACTCCACTCTTTCCAGATTAACCGATATTTAAAATCCTTCCCAACAGTTTTGGTCAAAGAGTCTTTGCCAGAGCTTCCTCGAAGTCATGCAAGAAATGGACTTTACTGCAAGGTCGAGATCGGCTGCACTTGACTCGATCATACTTTCTTGAACAACTTGCGAAACACAAGTTAACATATGTGAAAGAAAAGGCGCATGGCACATACACAATATCCATTCATTAATCACATATTTAAATCTATTTCATCATTCAAAAACTACATGCATTATACCAGTCATTTAGGGAGTCAAACGGGGTAATAAATATAGACATGTCAACATGATAGGCTGTAGGAACATGAAAGTGTATTACTACAGGATTTCCCCTAATTAAAGGTTTCTTAAAGAGTTAAATAACCATGAACAACAAAAGTGAGGGTAGTAAAAGTACACCAAGATATCCAAATTGTGAGCATATTTTTGGCTCATCACATTGCATGAATCTAAGGGTGTCCTAAGAGAAGGTTATATGGTAGCTCAAGATCTAATACTTGAAAAGTTGCTTCCGCTATTGTTGGTCTCAATTGAACATGAAGTTTGATAGTGCCTTCAAAATCTCTCTCAATGTCATCATAGGCTCTAATAGTGTAAGGTAGGGGGACCAACCATGTCAAGACTCCAGGTCATGAAGAGATGAGAGTGGAGGGCTGCCCTATCTTGCCTCAAGCTAAGAGGGTGTTTAGGTCAAGGATAGAGAATGAAGAGCACTCTCAAGTGCTTCTACCACTCTACTAATCTAAATGATTAAATGAGACTAGACGAGTCAATTTATAGAATCCAAATTGCACCTCAAAAAATGCTCTACTTGAGGATGGTAGTGCAACTCAAGGATGATAAAAATGGCATGCTGACATCTCTCTAGGGCACTGGCATCTGTATAGCTAGAAAGTGTGAAACACAGTGTGGGAAACGAGAAAACATACTATTTGTCCAGCTAACTAAGTTTAAGAAAATGAACTGAATGATAAAGTATGAGAAATAGCTATATAAATGGTATAGAAGGTAGATGAACAAGAGTGTGACGAAGACCAACTCAGTGAGAGTCCAGTTCACCAGCAAGCTCCACACACACGTACACCTACACACAACCAAGATGGGAAAAATGTTGGGGCTATATAGGGGTTTGTCTCAGTCAAACCCCCACTTTGTTGTTTCCACCTCCATGAACAACTAGGAAAGCCATGAAGTAGAAAATGCGATAAAGGAAATAAGAATATCAAATACGAAAAAATATACAATGCTACTCTATTAAACCACAAAAAAAGAGGATAGTGAAGCAATACCACCTCCACCCAAAGGCACTCAAGGCCAATGAAGGGAGAATGCAAGACAATGGGCTTAGCTAAGTCGACACGGTTGCAATAGTGATAAAGGAGGTCTCACAAGACTCCAAACTCATAGCTTCTATGGTAGCACAACATGTACAAAATGAAGTTAGTGGAGGAACAAGCTGTTGTGTAATACTCAATGGATTGTAGAAGATCACATGAGTTTCCAAGAAGATGAGATAGATTACAAAAGAGATCAAGTGATAGTGAAAATTATGCATTTGAAGGAAGATTAGGAGGGAAAGAGCCATTTTTGGGTCGTTTGATCGACATAGAGGCATTACACTTCATGCCCAATGGAGAATGTAACATCCCTACAAAATCTAGAGGTAGGAATCTGTCAAGGATGGTAGCACACTACACAAATGTCTGCACGTCGCGCTTGCGCCCTAACAAAAATTTCCCCATCAACACACATGAAAAACACGAAGTGGATGGGAGGCAAGTGAGTGATGTGGAATTATCTATTTGGGTTTGATTTTTCTAAAGTAGGGGATGTAAAAGGGTAATTTACACAAGGGGTGCAAATTCGCTCCTATAAAATTTCCCCCCACTTTAGCGAGCATGAGTGTCAATGAGTATTCAGTAAAGTAGATCGAAAGAGTTATAAATTTATACCTAAATTGTCAAGGAAGTAGACCATGATTTATCAAACTTGAAAGTGCAGGGTAGGAAAATAACTCCATAGGTACTCTCTCCTAAGGAGGTTCAAACAAGGGACTTTGCAGATCCTTGAAACTATAGAGTTGATCAAAGTACACTGTAAAGGTTTTCTTTTTACCTCAGTCACTTTATTTTTGGATTTGCATAAACGTCTTTGGTGTTAGGTGCACCCACACTCAAATGAAACATCAGAAAGGTGCACAATGCACAACATGGCGACTGTGAAACTTTTCCCTTTTGTTTTCCTTTCGGGAGGAGTTTTGGAACATGTGTTTGTTGGTTGGAATTTTACCTAGGAGCTATATTTGTGGGTTTAAGAGTTTTTTCCTTGCTCGCATGTCATCCCCTTGTCACGGGTTATCCACACCACCTATGAAGATATCTAGTTGGGTAGTTTGTTTGAGCTGGTTGGTTTTCTTTTCTTCTCTTGGTTTTTGGGATGGAAGCTTTGAGACGACACCTTACAGTAATGAGATCAATCAATTGTGTCTATTTCCAGGTAGTTGTTCCTAGGATTTTATCATATTTAGGTCTTATCTTTGCTAAAATATCTAGAGAATATTAATGTAGTAGTTGAGGAGTTAATACAGGGATCTTTTGCAGCCTAACTAAGAGTCTGGGATTAGATCGTGTGCTAGCAACCGTCAACACCTGGAAGTCATTACTTCTAGATTAAGGTGGTGTTTTCTTTCTTTAGTGGCTATAAAAGGATGGTGATGCTACCAGAAAAAAATGATTTTTTAGAAAAAGAATTTTCCAAGAGGAAGTTGTTTTCTCCCAAAAGAGGAATTATTTTCCTTTTAAATTTTCTTAGAGTTTATGAATTGTATTTCAGAAAGCAAGTTATAGAACTACTTTATTCTAGAAAATTATATCTATTAAGGTTTAAACTATTATCGGATTGGCATCCACCCTTTGTTTCAAAGTTCAATTTTAATTAAAGCATGAACTATTAAGGGAAATTTTTTAGACTGTGCATGTATGGCCTTTTTCAAGTCTTCTTTCTTCATACTATCATTTTGAATGAAACACTATGTCTTGCAAGCTATATTCTGATAGTTTAAATAGTGGATTTCTATGCTTTATGCTTGTACTCCGAAGTAGCATTTTTGGGAAAAATCAAACTATCATTAGACTTTTCTATTATCTTTGAACTTGTTATTTTTCTATGCTATGTTGTATTAGGAGACAGGGTTCTTATAATTTCTGAAATATTATTCTTTTACTCTAAGGACTTTTTATGTTTGATCAGACCTCAATGAACATTACCTGCAGAAAGATTTGAAAGTATGCACTGTGCTTGAAGTTAGCCTTTGCTATTCATTCTCTTTCCAACAATGAAGGGTTGTGGCATTCTGTGTCCTTTATATCAATCATAGGAAATAATTTGAGTTTGAAATGTTGTAAAAGATTTGGCATATCACCTTTCATGTTTTACATTTACATTTCTTTTTTCTCCCTAATCTCAAAACCCCAAAAGAAGAGTTGGCTTTCTATAAAAAAAAATGGAGGTATTTACTGAGACACAATTTATCCCCCACTCACTGAATTGCCCATAAGAATGTCATAGAGGTGCAAGCTTTGATGATCAATAGTTCTTTTTCTGGCATGCCCGATGGGACAAAAGTTTTTCCAAATGCCTGATTTGGAAGTTAGAAATATTTCTTAAATCAGGCTAAGGAAGGAAACTAGAAATTTTGATGCCTAGATTCCAAATGAGAGCATCCTCGAGAGGTCATTTCTATTACTCCTAGTTACTTACCTCAAACCCTAGAAGGAGAAGAACTATATTTTCTATATCACCTGTAAGGAGTAATAGAGTAAGAAGTCAAAGCCCCTTATCAAGAACCTTATCTACTCGACCTAGAGGATTAAATTTCCAGATAAGATTTCCTGTATACCTGATTCATAGAAATATTTTCCTCATGGCTCAAATACCTCCTCCTACTCATAGAAACTTTGTAACATGAGACAACAGTAGTCTGTTACAACCACCCACACCCCTAGATGTATGGCCTGCTATACCAACTAATGCCCTTAAGTCTATCCCAAGATTCTCTGGGGAGGATTTCAAAACCCCTTTCAATCACCTTCAAGATATAGCAGAGGTATGCTAGGTACACAACATATCAGAGGAGAACATCACCCTAAGATTGTTAGCTGCCTCTTTTAAGGGAAAGGCTCAAGATTGGTATCGATCTCTAACCTTGGGTTCCATTCTTTCTTGGAACCAACTTGGGTAGCGCCTTTTCGAATGATTCTCTATAAAGGGAGACTGTTCTTCACTACTAAAATAGCTAATCACCATCAAGAAGGCCCCAAAGGAAGCCATGAGCAATTTCAATACTAGGTTCCATAAGACCTACTAAAGGATTCTCGTGACTACTCGAACTCAGGCTGCTATGGCGTTCATGTTCTACCTAAAGGCCATAATCCCGATATCACACTTATGATAACCTCCATCGGAGGGAACATTGTACCTAACACATATGAGATGGTGATGCACAGAGAGAATAACCTAATCATTGTTGGGAAACTTTCACCTTAGCCACCAATGCCAGTATTCACAAAAATCTCTGATAGCCGCCAAGAGGAAGTGAATCCAAGCACCCCCACTGTGCAATTAAAGCTGGTGGCCCCGTAGCCTATGAATGAATACCCTACCACTTAGGCCAACACATCGAGTCTCTCATCAATGGCGGTGGATTTTATTGATATAAAATATTTGATGCAAAATTTTGCTAATGAATTGTTCATTATCAAATGACAACAAGTGACACCTATGAAAATGACCACTCAGGTCTACGGAGGAGGAAAACCCCTTACCAAAAAAATTTGTATCAAGGATCTTACAGAGGGGGAGGTCAATAGGTGTTGTCAACAAATCAGATAGTTCATGTTACTATGCCATTACAGTCAGTCAAGGGAAGTCCGAATAAGGAGATAGTCCTAGGCCAAAACAATTTGGTGGATGACAAAAATGTCTAGTGCTTCTTGTGCAATGATAGTCATATGCCCCAAGATTTTCCAAGGGGAAATATGCTACAAAAGGTGGATGAACAGAGGAGTAAGGGTATGTTCCCAAATGTGGGCGAATATGAGTCTCCCAAAATGGAGAATGCTCATCTTAGGGAGTAGATGCAAGGGATGTCCCTTGAAAAAGAGTTGGACATTGCACCCGATGAGGATATTTTCTCATGGTTGGAGGAAGACAAAGCGATATTCACAAACGAAGCCTTGATGACTATAATTTTGCAATTACAATTAGATTACAATAAAAGATCAAAAAGAAGGCTCATAGGGGAATATGTACAACAAGCTTTGCCACGTCCTCAAACACGCCAACTGTTTCCCTTGGAGAAGTAGTTCTTGCCACCCACTTTTTGACCTATTCCACAGCTACATAATCAGCCCCTAGAAGCAAAGGAGGAAAATAAAGTACAAGTTCTAGCTTTGATGGAACGTTTTCCTCCAAAGAGAAAAGAGATACCACCGTTTAAGCGAAAAACCCAAACTGTCGAGGTGCTTAACGTGGTAAAACAATTGAAGAAGACACCTATCAATGTTTCATTGTGGGATGTTATATCAATTCCCAAGCAACAAACTCTGCTTCAAGAAGCATTAAAGGTGGAAGGACAAAGTGTGCAGGAGAGTGTGACTCAGTTAAGCAATCAGAGCAAAAATGACAAATCTAATTTTTTCCATCAAGCTCTGAAATTAATAGATTATACAAATAATGTGGATAACATTAAAAAAAAAGAGGTAAGTAGGATAAAACCCACACCTTTCTTTTTGATGCTTATAATAGGAGATAAATTATTGCACAATAATATGATGTATTCAGGAGCTAGCACAACCGTTATCCCCAAGTAAGTGGTAGATGCTCTAAAGCTCTAGTACAAGCCCCTTGAAAAGGGAATTATGCAACTTGATGGAAAGAAAGTACTAACTATTGGTAGAATAAGGGATCTGTCCTTGACCCTCTTCTCTTGTCCAAGCCAGAAATTCACTTAGGAAGTAGTAATAATTGACATTCCATCAGTTTTCAGAATGTGCTTATCAAGAGATTTCATCACCAAACTTGGTGGATAGCTGGCACTTGACTAGTCCCACTTGATACCATGAATGAAACATGGAGAAAAGATGAAGATTTTATCTGAATCTTTGCATCTTGAACATATTGTGGATGATGCAAAACTATGCTTCAGATCTGATGATATCCCAACCTTTCGCTAGGAGAGGTACTGTGTGAAAATTCCTACAAGAGTAGAAGGTACATATGAGTAGAATTCTGAAGAAGAGATACTGCTAAATCAGTTCACTGATTCTAATCCATTTGGAAACTTCTGCACAACAGGGCTAAGCACCTATGTGATTTTTGATGGAGATCAGGCCTGTCTGAAATTAATGAAGAGTCTGAAAAAGCTCAGTGATCTACCTTATAATCATGTATGGATCGTACCTCTTGGTGGTGTCAAGTGTAATGTTGGCCTTATAATAGGTGCTCAATTGGTATTTCCAATAGGGTCGAGATATCTAGGGGTTTATTGTTTTCCATCTTCATGCTCTGCAGGCAAATTTGACTATGAAGTATTGGTCCACGAATTGGATCCAGTGGAACAAATAGGTGCGGGTGTGAAGCAAGCTATCAAAAATTTAGAATTCATGGAAAGCTAGATCTGTGGGCAAGTAACCACAAAAAATGCAAGGCTAAGATACCGAGAAGAAGATATAAGGGACCTCATCGAAAGTTTTAAAGTTTTCGGTATGCAAGGAAATCCCCAATTTCAAGATGGCACCATCTGTCAAACATTTCTTATCGGAACATATTCAAAATCAATTTCTAACCTGACAAAGAAAAAATTCTCTATGATTTCAAGGGATTATAGTAAGCTTAGTGTCAAAAAAGGAAAAAAATCAATAGATGGCATAAGGACCTTTCATGGGAATAAAAGAAAAATGAAAGAATTATGTTGCAGATATGACCACAAAGGGTATGACCCGGGTATAATCTAGCTAATTTCTACCTTAGGCGAAGGGCCCAGGTCAGCTGAGTAGAGACAAAGGATAGTCTACTCGAAGGAGAGCTTCTTGAAAATATTGGTTTCCATCAAATGAGGAAGAATTTTGTTGGATAATCATTATTCCCCAACATTGATGCGGCAGTCCTCCCAAGCTTTAACCAGGGAAGAAATATCATTGTTAGTACATAAGTCCTCAAGAGACAATGAAGTCTTTATGATGGGATTCAACCAACTAAGTGTGATGCCTACCAATAATTGGGAAACATTCGTGCTCTCAAGAACAAAAAATTTTGAGACAATCTGAAACCCAGAATTAAACAAAAGTCTTTTTTGGGTAAATCTAGCCTTGCCCAAGGATTTGTATCAGATTTTGCGATCATTTCAACCTCATTTTCCCTGATGATAAAAGAAAAGGTGTCTTTCCAGCAAATTCCCAAGGGCAGAGTGGTCATCAGTCAGCTAAAGAGGGGAAAAGAAAAAATTCATAAGTTCTTGAGGAAAATAAGAGTCATACTGGGTCTGCTCGAAAATGTCACACCTTTCAGTACCCAAGAGCCTGAAGAATCACAAGGGTCAAATTTTGTTATCAAATACCAGGTTTTTCCAAAGACTTCACCATATTATGATGTGAAAGGGGATGGGTCAACTGAATCAACTTTTAAAAACCTAATTGTGGCAATTCAATGTGTTGGATTGGCCCCTCAAAGAGATGGGCATAGTCATAGACAAGTTTTCCTATTGATGGATAAAATTACCCCCAAATTGGCCCTAAAGTTTTTTGAGTACAAATTGATGCACGAAAATCCAATAAATACCTTGAGGCCGAAAAGAGATAGGAAAATAACCCATGGAGCTACAATTTATCATTGTCAAGCAATCAGGCAATGTTTTGATTCTTACCTAGAAGAAGGTTCAATGTAAGAGTATCACAGATTTGCTATAAAGCCAAGACGATCAATTAATTCCAAAGTGCTGTAGAAAATACCTTTAAAAAAAACACATGCAAAAAGGTAAAGGCATACAGATTCAAAGAGATGCTTTTAGGTGTACTGGTGAACAGTATTTATCTAAGAACTTTCTAGTAAAAATGCACAATTCTTTTCAAATTTTAGCAGGTATATACCATATCTAAAAACTTTGTAATTATTTTGAGGTTTTTAAAAATAAGGCCTAGAATAATACAAGGGATAAAATAAGAGCTATAATGTATTATGTTTATCGACAAAAAATTACAATATAGAATATAGCCAAAGACTCAGAAATATCATCCAAAGCCCTATTGAGCAAAACCCAAAAAAGTGAAGCAAAGCAAAATGGAGGCAACAATCAGATAGTCAATTTTTCTTCTTCTTTTCGCCTCCAATGACAAAGAAAAAGGGATTCGTACTCAGCTTCAGCTTCTCCTTTCTTTTTCTTCTTCTTCTTCCTTCATTAGACCAGTTGTAGGCAGGGGAAAAAAACACAATGCACATGGGCCATGTAGTTTAGACCTAGGGTCTACTTGCTATGAAGTTGCACCAAGTAACTAAATTTTTTTTTCCAGGAAATCCCCAAAAAGAAGGAAAATGGCCACTGGCTGCAAAGAGCAATGCTGTACCTCCATGCCCATGGTATGAAATTCAGTCAAAAAAGGCAACTAGGGCACATCTACACCAAAATTCACATGCTTTTGAAGGCCCATGGCACTTGGAAAGACGATGTTCAGGATGGCTACTTGCACTATCTCACCGAGCCCTTCCATCAGAGAGGTGTCAAACATCTTCTAGAATAGTGCAATTATCATGGGCTTGGCCACACCCAAATCTAGCAATGAGGGCACGAAGCGCGATTAAGCATGTTACAATTGCTTCGCAACTGGTTCTTGTCTGTAAGGTAGTTTGCGCCGATGAACCACTTCAAAGTAGTCATGACCAAGGGGTCAAAATTCTTCACCAAGAACTTGATGCGGCTATCAGTAATCACTCCTACAAAGTAGCTATGCGGTCTCTGTGGAAGAAGTTGAATAAGGGTGCCTAGACTAGCAGACATTGTGAGAGGAGTGAAAACTGGTAGAGAAAGAGTAGGCAAAAGATCAACCAAGTTGGAGAACTATATGTTTGAATGAATATAGCAAAATGTGGTATGGTTATATATAGAAAAGGCTAATAGAGAAACTTTGCCAACGAGATGTCTATTTTTGGCCAAATGACAATGAAATTTTTTGAGGCAAAACAGGACAAGGTTGGAAAATCATACGAAGAATTTGGTAGAATTCCTTGAGAAATAAATTTGGGCATTGAGGAGTAAATGACCTCATACGCTGATAGTTGACACATGTCCTTTCCATCATTAGCACCAACCTATTCACTAATGAGAAGAGACATGGATTAACACACTAAGGCTCTGACAAATTAATGAAGATGTATTTTCAAGAGTACCTTGTGTCATCTCGACACACTCCATATGATGAAAAGCATGCTTTCCAACGTAATGAATTAAAGAAAACAAGAGGTGGTGGAAGGAATGTACTAATTCCATTCCTGCAGCTTTTTTTACTTTTCCAAGGGATACAGATCTCCCATCCGCATGTATTACCCCAATGGAAACATTTAATGAGCTATCTATAGTAGCAAACTCATAACTACATGCAAAGTTTTGAAATTAATTGCACTCAAAAGTAGGTTAATTTTAGCAAAAAAATGGTTTTTTGTAACCACAGAGTTTCTATATCACTTTCAAGCAATCATGGAGGAAGTATCTACCTCTAGCAGGTAGGCCAAAGCAGCAAACAAAAGAGCTAGTTATGCAGATATCTTTGGGAATTACTCATTTGCTAATGCCCTAGCCCCAAAAGAACAACTATTTGAATGTTGCAGGAAGCTTCAACTTGAAAAACACTTTCTAAAGGAGGCAATTCAAGATATAACTAATCATGTTTATGACCCTTGGTTATCCACCAACTATAAAAATCTTAGGGAAGGTGCTTTTCAGAGGATGCTAGGCCATGAGTCTGCAAAGGGTTTTACATTTTGGCTTTGAAACAACAGCCTACCATAGTTTGTGCTACCTAATGTTCATCCATGCCCAGAGCTGGCTAACACGTGTGCAAAAGGGTTTAACAGAAATACAAAAACTGTTGAAGGCCATGGGGTCGAGATCACCACTTAGGCCCAAGCTATACGGGACATGCTATGTATCCCTATAGGTTGGGGTGCAAACCTTTTTAATGAAGAATAGATGGATGTCCTGGGGGAAGATATTCTTAGGAAAATAAGTTTTTATGAAAATGAAATGAAGGAACGACCATAGAGAGGACATATTTGCTAGCCTCTATCACAAAGAAAAATCAAGAAGGATACACAGTCTGTATTCTCAATGTTGGCCTATGTTTTTGGTCTTGACAATGATGAAGAGGTTAACCCTTTCCAATTTTCTCTAGGCCTTGTGCTCAAAAGAGAAAGAGTGCAAAGACGCTATGATTTTGATGAAGTGATGGCCAAAAATATGAAGCTGTAGTTGAGAAACTACAGCATGGAGTCCAAGTTCTAGTAATCTTCCATCCTGGTACATTTGTTATTGCATCAAAATTTTGAGTGGCTAGGGAGAAATGTGCTAGTATCTAAGATAGATGAGAGGTTATATCCAACCAATCTCTATGTGGATCCCCATGTTCTCAAGAATAGGAGATTACTATCAGTTTGCAGATTATTTTTTGAGACCAATGTTGCAAGATTTACTGCCTTGCCTCCCAGACTATTTTTCTTAGGAAGTTATAGAATGGATAGAACATCCACCTATCATGATGGATTACTTCCTCATAATTTTTTTTACCTTTATCAAGTTTCATGGCTTCCTGGGGGAATTTTTCTGACTCCCCAGATTTGTGACATACAAATTTTTTGCGCTGGACGCTTGCCGACAAGTATCCACTGTCGATAGGATTTATGGTGCATGAAGGAATAAAGCAAAGCTTTTTGATCTCCCCCTTATGATTGTAAATATTCAAGTGGTATTAAACAAGTGAAAAGTCGAGGATGAGATCCATAATCATTTGGTTGCTCTAGGTTTGGTCCTCATTTGTGACAAGTGGAATTATAACCCATATGGGTGTTTTAGCTTAAGGCACGAGTTCAAGGAGTATTTCCAAAGAAGGAGAAATACTTCCCAAGAGAGTGCATAAATATACATTGAGTTGGCTTAGATACCAGAGGGATGACCAAGATGGCTAAGTTTTTATGAGCCCCAGGCATAATACTAGAGGGATCTCCCAATGAGTAAATCTCTTAGTGCGTAGTTGAGGCGTAAGGGATGGTCAAAAAGAAAGAAGGAAATTTTTTGAAGGTTCCGACAGTAGATGAGGAATTCAAACGCTTTGTTCGGTAGCTTCCAGCTCGATGAAGAGTTTGAAGATGCATATGATAGGGAAGTTAATTATGACAATAGCAATCCTAAGACAAGGCATGAAATTGAAGAGGAACAAGTTCCACTCCTAATTCCTAGACCTCGGGAATCCAACAACCAAAGAGATTCGGGACCAAGAGGTCCACAGGATCCATCCACATCCCAAGCCTTAAGCAAACAAAAAGAGGCCTGACAATCTCCAAAAGATCCTCAGTGGCCACTAATGTCTACATATTAGAGGACTCCCTTGGAAGGAGATCGAACATGATGGCTCTAATCAAGTGAAGCGGAGGAAGATCCACGACTAAAGTACCCTTGATATATTGATTCATCGGGACGAAGAAGTGGAGTTTGTCTTGTGAAATGTTTCATCGACCCTAGCTTAGGTTAGTTTTGATCCCCATCTTCTTCCTATTTCTGCATCTCTGGGACAATCCCAAACCCTTTCTGTTGAAAGTAATTCCCCATTTTCATTTCCTAAACTAGTAGTGATAAATGTAACCCCTGCCATTGAAAATGAACCTGTTGAAACTCTTTTGCACACCAAGAAGCCATTATCCACCGTGACTATTGTTTTGTTGTTAGTTGCTTCATCTAAAGCCCCCATTAAAATTTCCAAAACTATAGTTTTTCTTGTTACTCTAGACCCGTCTACTTCTGAGAAGGCACATGCATCTGAAGTTCCCCCTATTGTCACCTTGTCTAGACTATCCCCCAGTGCTCCCATTGTAGCTCAAAGTGTTGATGTCCCTCAGACTCTTCAAGGTAATTTTGACACCACCAAATAGGCCTGAAAGACCAGAAAGTCAAAAATGTTGTCAAGGAGTGCCGAAAGGCCTTTCTCCAAGAGAATTGAAGCTTGTTTTAATGAAGAGTGGAAATCCCTGCTTATCACCACAATGAGGCCTCTAGTTTCCAATCCTTGAAGGGAAAAAGCAAATGGAGGACTATGAAATTCATGTCGTGGGTCTGGATCTGAGTGAAACTCACTTGCATGATAAAATGGTCCTAGCCAAAGCCATGCAAAGGTAGTATATGTTGATTATGAATGATTGGACATACAATTAAGGAAGCAAGAGGATGAGTTGGAAATTATGAAAGGGATAGTGAGCAGGCTACAGAATGTGGCTCGAGCCAAAGATGCTGAAATGATCCACCTATTTAAAACAAATTCAAGGACAACAAGGAGACATGTCCAAGTTGCTTACAGATACCCAAAATGAACAGGTTCAGCTTCATGCTGAAAATGAATAATTAAATAAAGATTTGGCTGATGCCAGATCCTTAAATATCGATGATTTACGGAGATTCAAGATTGAGGCAGAGGAGTCAAGACAAGAAGCTGGAAGACTAAGCTCCGAATTGGAAAATGCTCTTTGAGAGAAAAGTCAAATAGAAGATGATACTAGAGTAAGAGAGGTTCATTAGAACCAAGAGTTAACTAATAAAAGAAGGTCTAGATCTTTATCCGTGATGAGAAGGTTAGTGGCTATGCATTTGGAGTAGATAGTGGCTAGTGTGTGTGTATTGGGACCCACCTTATAGTTCTTAAGGGATGTAAGGGAACTAAATGCCAAATTTGGTCCAATGGCTAACCATTTCATGCATACATGTTCACCTCAGGTGGCAGACTCCCAAATTTTTATTTCCAAATTAAGTATTGCCACCAATCAAGTCCTTAGAAGAGTGGGAATTCTCGATCATAGGGTCACCTCCATCAAATCCAATGAGATTATCAATTGCCACCTATTTGTAGTAAATTGTAGGGATCATCAAATAATATTGAACAAAAGAGTCATCAAGATCAGAAAAGATTTTTCTGTCTTGGTTGGTTTCGGGTTGCCTCCCCTTCTCTCCCTAGGCGAAGATGCACTAACAATGGAGAAAATCAATGAGGCAATCCGACGTAATATTTAGGCTACTACTGAACTTCCAAGCTCGAGTGTTCTACCCACGGTGGATGATTTTGAGCGTGAAATCTATCCTCTTTCTCAGCTCTATTATCACCTGGGTACAATCTCTTCCAAATGGAGTGTCATCTCTTTCAAGGAGATTGTTGATCTCAAGCAGACATACAGATAGATCCAAACCCTCGTTTTACCAACAAATGTAGGTTTGGAGGCCCAAAGAACCACTTTAATCAAACTCCAGGAATAGTCAAAGGCCTAGGTTCGAATCTCCATAGAAGCGAAGACCCTTGTGAGTCACTCAAATTTAAAAGGTTTTCTTTTTACTTTAGTCATTTTATTTTTGGGTTTGCATAAACGTCTTTGGTGTTGGGTGCACCTACATTCAAATGGAACATCAGAACGGTGCACAATGCACCATGTGGTGGCTGTACAACTTTTCCCTTTTGTTTTCCTTTTGGGAGGAGTTTCAGGACACATGTTTGCTGGTCAGAATTTTCCTTGGGAGCTATATTTGCAAGTTCCAGAGTTTCGACAATGCTTACATGTCATCCCCTTGTCACAGGTTATCCACATCGCCTATGAAGATATCTAGTTGGGTATTTTGTCTGAGCTGGTTGGTTTTTCTTTTCTTCTCTTGGTTTTTGGGATAGAAGTTTTGAGACAACACCTTACAGTAATGAGATCAATCAATTATGTCTATTGCCAGGAAATTTCTCCTAGGATTTGATTGTATTTAGGTCTTATCTTTGCTAATATATCTAGAGAACATTAATGCAGTAGCTGAGGAGTTAATATAAAGATCTTTTTTGGCCTAACTAAGAGTTTGGGATCAGATCATGTGCTATCAACCATCAACACCTGGAAGTCATTACTTTTGGATTGAGGTGATGTTTTCTTTCTTCAGTGGCTATAAAAGGAGGGCGATGTTACTAGAAATAAAATGATTTTTCAGAAATAGAATTTTCCAAGAGGAAGTTGTTTTCTCTGAAAAGAGGAATTGTTTTCCTTTTAAATTTTCTTAGAGTTTATGAACTATATTTCAGAAAGCAAGTTATAGAACTAATTTATTCTAGCAAATTATATCTATTAAGGTTTAAACTATTTTCAGATTGGCATCTACCCTTTTTTTCAAAGTTCAGTTTTAATTAAAGCATGAACTATTAAGGGGATTTTTTGAAACTATGTATGTATGGCCTTTTTCAACTCTTCTTTCTTCATACTATCATTTTGAATGAAACACTGTGTCTTGCAAGCTATATTCTAATAGTTTAAATAGCGGCTTTCTATGCTTTATGCTTGTGCTTCGAAGTAGCATTTTTGTGAAAAATCAGACTATGTCATTGGAATTTTACGTTATCTTTGAAATTGTTATTTTTCTTTGCTATGTTGTATTAGGAGACATGGTTCTTATAATTTCTAAAATATTATTATTTTAATCTAAGGAATTTTTATGTTTGATCAAACCTCAATGAACATTTCCTGCAGAATGATTTGAAAGTCTGCACTGTGCTTGAAGTTAGCCTTTGATGTTTGTTCTCTTTCCAACAATGAAGGGTTGAGGCATTTTGTGTCCTTCATATCAATCATAGGAATAATTTGAATTTGAAATGTTATAAAAGCTTTAGTGTATGGCCTTTCGTGTTTTACATTTACATTTCTTTTTTCTCCCTTATCTCAAAACCCCAAAAGAAGAGCCGACTTTCTATAAAAAACTTGAAGGTATTTAGTGAGACGCAATTTGTCCCCCACTCATTGAATTTCCCATAAGAATGTCAGAGATGTGCAAGCTTTGATGATCAACATACACCAAAGGCCCACATACCAATGATGGAAAAATCTCGTAGGATGCAAGCACTTCACAAGCTCTGAGAGCCGCAAAGAAGGAACCCATCCAGGTACTCTCTCATGAACGGAGATCAATGTAAGGGGACTTCATAGAGTTGGACTAGAAAGTAACTTCATAGATGCACTTGCAAAGAAACATGTTAATCCATAGATAAAACATGTTAGAAAATAAAAATCAGCCACACAAGCAAATAGGTAGAAAGTCAAAAATTGAAGGAAGAGCTTTCAAAGGGGTCCCTTGGGAACCCTTCAAAAGAAGAGGGGTCTACTCAAGGGATGCATAGTTTGAAAGTACAAACATGCTTTTTATAAATCGATTCAACATCAAGGAATTCAAAATGAAGAAAGTACCCCCTCACGAGGAAAAGGCCAAGAATTCTCCCAGAGGAAAAATTTTCCCCCTCCTCAGAGGAAAGTTCTTCAAGTTCTTTCTTTGCAAAACCATGACGAAGGAAACACGTTCTGGTAGGAGTCCAAGTTGAGAATGCAATTTTGAATTTTTTTTGAAAAGAATTACAAGCAAAGATTCATTGCCCATCAAATGCATTTTCTAAAAAAATGAGGTTGACATGATAGCCCCCCCTTAGGATGGTGCATGTTGAATGTAGAGGCACATGGCATCCTGAGGAGAGAAAAGAAAGAATGAAAAAGTGATGATGTGGCTTGTGAAACATACCAAGATGTCACTATGGTAATGTTGTTGCACATGCGAGGGACAACTCATGAGCACCACAACATCACAAATCAAGCAAAGAAGAGAGAAAGATAACTACACTATAAAAATAGACAATGGCATCATGAGCAAGGGGCATAGGGATGATATGATATTTCTGGGTTTGATTTGGTCATAAAAATATATGTATAATAATAGTATATTAATAAAATATCATGAACCTCCTACTATATCAGACCATATGAAGAATGCACAAGAAAAAAATAAAAAATAAAAAATTGGGTCAACATGGAAGGGAAGCCTAAATGCCCCCAACACTTTGCATTGTCCCCAATTGTCGAAAATCAATACACATAATAGAGGAAGAATGATGCCACAAATAGAGGAAGGTTTACGACACATAATCACTCCTATATCCAAGCACCTACGAGGGTGACAAGGGTCATATAGGAACAAATAACATAAGCATGAGGGAACACAAACACACACACACACACAGAGCTACATTATAGATAAAGAAGAGGTACCTCATAGTTAGTCCTCATCAACCAAGAGGTCATCAACCTCCCAATCTAGATCATTATATGATGAAGGAAGATGAGCTTGCAAGGGAGGAATATCAAGGGGAACTCTCCAACCCTCTTGCAACAAGAGCCAAGTAAGAAGGCCCCGTGAGGTTTTCTTCACTCGGTTCTTGTGGGGTAAAGGTTAGCAATTTCACAAAAATCACTAAAAGGTCCGAGACCTCATCTAAAGAGTTAAACATGCACTTCATAGGAGTTCCATGTGTTACCTCAACAAATGAGGGAGGCGGCACCCGAGATTCACTACTAGGCTCATTAAAAGACTTAGGATTAGTGACAAACTTTGAGGACAACATAACTTCTTCTATTAGTAGGATGACACATGCTAATGTAGGACCACCCTCTGAGGAAGGTGGAATCCTCTTTTCCCCCCCTTTAATAGCAAGAATATCCTCCATCTTCCACTTTTTTGGAGAATGTGAGATCCCCATAGATGAGGTAGACGACATGGAGGAGGAAGAAAAGACTGCATTGTACACCACTGAGATGTTTGACATGTCCACAGGCGTCGAGAATGGTGAGATATTCAGAAGGGACATCAAGAGAGGTGGCTCGACCGAAGGAGGAATAAAAACCTACACCTTTTTAGGTTTAGTGGTGTTTATGCTTGCAACAAGAGCCAAAAGCAACATCGAGGCTGATTGAACTGAAGTAGAGGGGATGAGGGAGGAGGACACTACAACAAGCCTTGAAATAGGGGTGGTTGACTCCCCTTCCTTCCTCTGCAAAGTGGCCTACTCAGGAGCTAGATCCTTTCACCAACGCTTTCGCTTGCACACAAGGTGGTTCCTATGACTTCAAAAGGTAGAGGTCAAAAGCTGAGATGGAATAAAAGGATCATGTTTAGCCATCAGAGTGTCCATCATGGTCATTTCTGGTGGAGGGAGAGACTCCTAGATAGGAGTAGGAGGGAGAGATGGAGAAGAGATTGGAGTGACAACGGGGGGAGTTGGCATTAATGCCTCGATGATAAGTCTGTTCCCATTCATTTCCTTAGAGTAGGAGTAGTAGGAATCCATGGAGGTTGATATATAGAGGACTCCCCATGGGGAGCCTTCCCCTTACCATACATACTCAGGCGAGATCTTGTGGGTAAGGAAAGAAGGTCAGATAATCGAATCTTAGTTTTACACCAAGCATGTACCATCAAAATTCTTATGTGAAAACTAGGAGTAGTTACCCAAAGCTCCTCTCCAGGAAGGCAGGTAGAAGTGGGGCCCTAATGACGAGTAGGCCTTTCTTTCCCCTTTCAAGAGGAAGAGGTAGGTTGTTGTTGCACTATTAGAGGATTCACTTTCAACTATCCTTTTCCCCTGGTTTTTTACTTTACATAGTTTTGGTAAAGCAAGTCCATTCTAGGAGGGAGTAGACCAAGTGGGGTGGGCCAAAAATGATCTAAGGAATAACCCCCATGGGATAGCAGTGGCTAATATCTAGTGTCATGTAGAACCAAATCATCAAACCAACTAAATCCATGGAGCCCCAATCTCCTACTCTGATATTTTTTGAGCCCATCAAAGATAACCAAATCTGATCCACTCCTCCTACACCTAGATCCTCCCAATCCATCATAGATCTGCAAATCCAATCCACCCCTTCCACTCCTAGTATCACTGCAATCCCTCCTCTTGAACTTTATGAATTATCCATCCATCCACCTCACCCACTTGGGGAGTCCATCCAACATTCCTCCATTATCATCCCTCTCACACACGATGAGTCATGCCAAGAGTTTGATCCAAAGCATGCAATATCCCCTCCACATGAAGATCCTATCATCTCGTCTACCACATCTCAAGATATCAGTCCTCCATCCACTCCATCTAACAACTCCCTTGACATTGAATATTCCACCACTCCATCTCATGAGCACATATCTCCATCTCCATCACATGATCCCTTATTGCCTACTATCACAAATCCAGATCCTACCATATCCCCTAATCCCTCTCCTGATACCATCCACCCAGATGTTGCTATCCCACCATCTCCATTTCTTGATCCTCCATTGTTGCCTAAACCTACTATCCCCTCACCACTTGTATATCCCCTTGGTACTCTCACGTTCTTCCATGGTGGTTTCCTTTCCAAAGAAAAAAAAAGCATATATAGCACCCATCATCCTCCTAATAATGGACTTGCATCATTCTTCCAAAATAACATAAATACTGTCATGGATTGAATGCTCAAGAACATTAACTATCAAGGAAAAGGTTTAGGCCTTCATGAGCAAGGTATTTTAGAGCCCATCCAGGTCAAAAAACAACTCTGTATGTGGGGTGTTGGACCTAGTTCCCAAGACTCACAATCAAAAGTTGTTGGTACAACCTCCAGATGTCCTCAACAAACCTCTTCCAAAAGAAATATAGGCTCTCCCCATTGCTCCATTAGATCATATGCTGCTATCCCTCCTCCATTGTATCACCTCAAAACAACTATCCATATTTCTCCTTCATCTGCTCCGTCCATTGTGGGTCCTTATGTCCCTCCACCCACTACGTCTATTTTTGGCCCTTATAGCCTAAAATCACCTCCTCCATGTCGTACTATTCATCCTTTCATCCATCCATCACCCCTCCATGTTACCCATCATAAACATCCCACTTGCATATCCCATAATCAGGATCAACAAAGGCACATACCTACACATCCTCCATCTACACATAATCCCCATACTCCTACCTCCATCACTCCACATCATCCATCTCCTCACACCCATCCCATTGCTACTAAAATCACTTTGGATGCTAAGATAAAAATGCATAAATCTAAATATCCACAAGAATCTAAAGCTCCTCATGTCCCCTTGAAATGACATGGTGAAGAGAAGAAAAATAAAATCCAAAATCTAAATCAAATTCATAGGCCACAAAGGCTCACCAAAATAAAAATAAAAACCATGTGGATCCCAAAGAAAAAAGATCATGCAATGCCTTCAAATGAAAAATATGCAATTACATCTAGAGTTGCTAGTCCAAAAGCTAATTGTGCACCCCTTTCATCTCCTAAATCTGTTTTGGGTCCTTATGTCCCAAAATTCACTATCCCATCTTCTCCATTATCCTCACATTTTCCATCCATTAATCCTCCTATCCTTTTATATCCCCCACCACATGTGCCAATGTTGATCCTTAACTCATCACCCCATCAAACACCTACTCCATCATTCCATCCATACACTTTCCAACATCCCATACATTATCCCACATATCCCCCCCATCAAATTCCTTTAATCCCTTCCCTTGCATAATCCATCCATCTTCATAACTAAGGTTGTAACAACATCCAATAGTCACTTCACACTTGGGATCTTAATACCTCATATGGAACTTGATGCTTGAGTCCTTCATCCATATCCTTATCACGTATCTTCTAAATCCCCTTATCCACATCCCTATCCTTGTCCATTTCCATCCGCATGCTATCCAAAAAAGTGAAAAACTATTAAAAAAACAAAAAAAAATCATCAGAAAAATTTAAAAAAATAGTAAAGAAAAATAATTCATCCAATGGTGATAACTTGGAAAACAAGCGCCTTGGATAAGTACCATGATGAAAACCTGGAAAATAGGCGTCATCCATAAATCCCCATCTGTTTCCTTCCACACTTGGGGGAAACTCTACCCGCTTCACCCATCTCCTCCATCTAACCTATCCTATGCATCCTTCTTGTCATATCCGATTTATCCCAATCCCTCCATCCTCCTTGTGATCTTGATATCGATAGGGGAAAACATATAAACATGATTTGGACACCTCTTGGCATACATTACCCTCATCCGCACACTATCCTAATCCTTATTTGCATTCATCTACCTTCCTTGTCCACCCATCATACTATAAACAATCTTCCTTCCTTATCCATGCATCCTATCCATCTCCATCTCACTCCTTTATTTTCCTATCCTTTTATATTCCATCCTTCATGCCTCATCACACATGACATATCTATAGTGGGGGAATCTACTTCCTTTATGACATAGTCCTTAGAGACACCCTTCTTCTATCCATCTAGTAACCCTTTTCCCATCCCAATTTGTATCCCTCTATCCTATCCATCCAAACAATCCCTTCCATCCAAATAATCCCTCCCATCCCCCATTTTTATCTCTCTATACATCCCTTCATCTTTATCCTCATTCCATCTCATAATCCCTTGTCATTGGTATCTAGCTATAGGATTTTCTTCATGCAATCCAATGCCATCTATCTCATTGTCATCATTCCCATTTCTTTCACACATATTTCTAATCTCCTATCCTTTCTCATCATTCATCCATCCATCATATCATCCTCCCAATTCATCTTTTGATGATTTAGATAACTATCCCATCCCTTAGCTTTGTGTGATTGTTATCATCCTATCCAATCCAACAGGTCTATCCCATCTCATCATTTCAATCCCATCATTTTATCCCCTTATTAGGGTTTTTTCACCATCCTTTATCCATCGTTTTCATTTGGTTTTTTGTCGAACTACGTTGCCCCTATGCTTTCACATAGGCAAGGTCGATCATTTGATCCACCCCCAGGGTTCCTTTATCATCTATCATTTGTCTTTTTTCTTTCATCCATCCAGTATTTGTCATCATCAAGGTCTCCATTGTGCTCTTCTTGCTTTTATCCATGGTAACTCATCCATCTTTAATCGAACTATGAGGGCTATACACTTTGATGTAGGAAAGGCTAATCTTTGATCGGCCCCTGAGCCCCTAGGTCTTTAGGGTGTTTTAGTCTTCTATCTTGTGTCTCCTCTCTTGTGTCCTGTTGTCAAGCTATCCCCCTATCTAGTTGGTTCTTAATAAATGAGATCCACCAGTATCATCAAATCTAATCAATTTTAAATATTGTGTACATCATATCGATCTTTTAGTCTTGCATCCATCGTCAGTCTCAATAGGATGCATCTTTCCTAACAAACCTCATCAATCCCATCCACCCCCTTGATCCTATGGAAAAGGACATTTGAAATTTATTGTGGTTTTTTGATGCTTTTGGCTTTTTTTTATCATTTGAGCTCCTTATCATCACTTGTCATGGTCATTGTGATCCATCATATCATGGTGTGATTTGACTAGTAAACATAGGGGCATATCTTGATCTTTTTTTTGTTTGTGTCTTCTTGGTTGTCCCGTGTAGTACCCACCAAGATCCCTGCAATCTTGTGTGATGTTGGGGTATCCTATGGGCTTGTGGTTATCCCAATACCTAGTATGACCAAGGTCATCGTGAATTTGGGGTATTAGGATAGCCTTCTTGTTTGTTGTGTTTGTTTCATGCATTAGACACTAATTTTCCTTGGTCCTTTATACCTTGGTGTATCGTGTCTTCTACTATAGAAAAAATTAATTCTCCAAAGATGGAAAATTGCATTAGGATTGCATCTCATTTTCCATTCCATCATCTTGCATGTATCCCCCATCCTCTCATCTATCACAATCCCCCCCATTCATTAATCCTTCATCACTCTCCCCGTTTGGCTTGTAGCTTGACTGGGGCAACATCACCTTTGTCCTTAAATCCATTTATCTCTTATCATCTTCTATTATCCATCCCTTTGCATCATCTTCCTCATCTCCTCTCGCATCATCTCATCCATTTCAAGAGCACACTCGTGTTCTCTTGAACCTGCATACATCCTATTGAGGGGGTATCCTTCATCCCTAATCTTCATCTTCACCCCCATCATCTTTCCTTCCTAGTCACTTCTTTGAATGACTGGGGCATATTTTCCGATCTAACCACCTTCTTTTGGGTTCTATGTTTTAATCTTCTTTGAAATGATGCTACTTCATAACACCATCTCAAAGAGGGGAAAAATGCAGAAACCTAAATTTGGATACTTACATTGGTCCAAATTTATCCCTTTTTGTCTAAACATCCTCTTATATGCGTTAATTAGGTAATATTTCTATTTTCTAATTAATATCCTTAAATTTTTCTAAATCCCTAAGGTATTCAATTAATAATTAAATACATTACCCTCTTTAATCCCCATTTCATAAAATGAATTAAATAAATATGACATTTATTTAATTCCTCACATGTCACATCCCTTCCTTAATCTTAATCAACTTCATAATTCCATCATTAGGAATGTGCAGATGCCTAATCCTTGATTAGGATGTGTCACATCCTCCAACTTTTGCAAGTTGGCCCCTAATCTCTCTTAGCCACCTAACCCTCCTCTAATCGTTCATTAACTAGCCTAATCAACCTCTCAAGTTATTTTTAATTCCTTTTATCCTTTAAAGGAATATTAAATTCATTTTTCTCTTCCCCATGTGATCTTTGACTTGTCACATCAAGTTACATGTGGAATCTTCCCCATGTAATCTTTGACTTGTCACATCAATTCATATGTGGACTCTTCCCCATGGAATCTTTGACTTGTTACATCAAGTCACATGTAGACAAGTGCTTCCCTTTTTGAAACCTTGTCTTGTCCATGTGATTCTTCCAAGCATGTGAATTTTTAATTCACATTTATTTCTCCAACTATTTTCTCATTCCCCATGGAGATTTTTGAGGAATACTAAAATTCCTCTCATGTCATTTTCCAACCATTTGGGAACAAGAACTTGCCTTTTAAGGAAATATTGTCATCTCCCAATGTACTTGCAAGGTACTTATCCTTCCTCCACATCATGTACCCTCTTTCCACCTCACCTACACATCGTCACATCCTTATCCACTTCACTTTCTACATGTCAAGATGTGAGGACTTGTGAGTCCTCAACTCACCATAGCCCTTCATCTTGACCTTGTTGGTTTAATCTCAACCATTGAATTCTCTAGAGAATTCAAATTCCTCTATAAATACCCCCTCTTTTCTCTCATTTGGGGGGTTTAGGATTTTGCTACCAAACTCTTTCCAATTTGACATTTGAGCTATACTTAGCCAATTTTCACACTTTTCCTTCTCCATAGCATTTGAATCCACTACTCATCCATATTGCATCTCATTTTAACATATTTCTCCATTAAGAGGAGCATACACAACATCAAAAATCAAGGGCCAACTAAAGGAGAAACTTAGCAAGGTATAATTGTTTCATCTATTTTGTTAAGTTCGACGTTTTTTTTTCCTATCTTGAGGTGTTAGGTGTTTACTTTGTTTCTTGCATTTATTTTGTTGTTGCTTGTTTTTGGAACACTATTTTCACTTGATCACAATACCAATCAAGTTAAGGTTCCTTCAAGGGTCGAGGGTTTTCCAAAGTTATTATATTATCCTTCAACAAATTTTGTAAAATGGAAGAATAAGATTCTACTAACTTCATAAAAATTCTTGTTGCATCTAAGACCATGATCATTAGTCATGGCGACTACATTTGTAAGAAATTTTCCCTTTCCTAGAATATATAGAATAGAATTTCCTTCTAAACGAGAGCTCAAGAGATATCTCTTGAATTGAACTACTCTTTACTAATATTCCTGTAGCACAACACACAAATGCACAAAGGAAGGGTATTTCATTAGGGAAAACTTCTCCTGCAAGGCTTGCTGTAGGCTGCCTATGGACACTTTTTGAACATGTGAGTCAGGAATTGGGTATGACATCTATGAAAAGAGTGTTTGGTATCATGCTATGAAGTCAGTTATCTTCTCATTATCTCCATGCTTACATCGAATGAGATCCGAGAAGGTCATCTTCAAACCGATATTAGCCTAGAACTGATGAAGAAACTGATTGATGAGCTGATAAAATAAGAATATAGAATTATCAAGCAAGGAACAATACCACTTGAGTGATGTATCCTTGAGAGATTGAGGAAATAGTTTTTCCATTAAAGCATCGTGATGAAAGAAGTTTGTACACATGGCATTGAAAACTGACACATCATCTACGGATCCCATTTACAACCATACTTTTCAATCTTAGGATTCTCCATTCCCTGAGGGAAAGGAGTACTCAAAATTGCTACCGACAATGGACTATGTGTTGTGTGGTCTCACAACACTCCCCATTTTTCTCCTTGGAAAAATGTGGACCCCTCTTTTCTTTGATACCTCTTTTCTTTGCATTTCTTTTTCTTGCTTTGGTGTGTTATTTTTTGGGGGAGTTTGTAAAATACAAGTTTCATTTAAATCTGCTTGGTCTTTTCTTAAGTCCTTTTTTTTTCTCAGATTTGGTGTCTCGGTATTTTTATGAATTTCTACTAATTTACCAAACTTGGAGTCCTGGAGTTGTTGTGGTTGTGTCAAATATGTTATATCTTTGATTGGTCTTGGTTCCTGCCCAGTAAGTCATCATCCAAATGAACCAATATGGTGTGCGCGTTCTTTTCTTCATTGACTATCCCGATGGTTTCTTTTTTCTTTTTCTAGCTAGAGGTCGAAAACTAGAGGTTCTATTACAAAATGTTTGAATCACTTTTGATCTTGCTTAAACCCAGTTCTTGGTTCCTCTCTCTACTCTTGGTTTTCATAAGCTTGGAGGTATGTCTCCCAGTTCCCAATAATCGTTCCAAGGTTTGGTACTAGAGGTTTTCAATCTTGATGATCTTCAATGATCACTTATCCAAAAGGCCTTTTTCTCATAAAAATAAAAGTGACACAAGAGTGCCATGTAAGCTTTCCATGTTGTCTTCTACTCTAGTGGTGGGCCTTCATAGAAACCAAGGTGGTCGTGATTTGAACCCTAATCTACCATGATTGTACCTTTATTCGAGCAATTAATCCATTGTAGTAGGTAATTAATAAAGGTGGTGAACTATACAAATGTACTTGGTACCACCTTGGGCATGTAGTTTATTTTATAACACTCTACCTTGCTCCATCCTATAAATTTGCAAAAGATATTGAATAAACGGGACTGATGTGGTGCTCAAGGAAAGCTAAATCTTGAGAAACCAAGAACATAGCTACTGAGGGTTTCAAAGTTACATTCTAAAAATATTTTTATCATCAACAAAACTGGATATGTCTCAAATAATAGAAATTTTGCTAATCATTTTGTGCATGTAAGTCTCGAGATAATGATATTTCCCTTTATAATTGAAATATCAATTATTTTGATGAAAATTTAACTGAATGGTGAATTAAAAGTTTTATGAATTGCTAAATATGATTGGATAAATTTAACCCTAACTCACACACAAGGAACATATCTAAAAAATGCAGGACACACCGAAAAAATTGAGTACTTCCAAAGTAAAGACAAAAAATGAATTCAAGTATTACACTTCACAAGCCATACGAATTGGTGGGATAGAAAATGATACCAATTCAGGATGGTTCTATGATGTCGAATTCATTGCATAATAAGAAAATGCCTCTGAATGTACAAAGAATATTATAGGAAGTGGGTTACTTTTAGCTGGAGGGTTTCCTCCAACAATGGAGGCCCTTGAACTGGTTATGGAATGTTTAAATTGCTACAACCTAGACAAGAGATTTGTTGAAAATGAGAGAAGAATCTATGCAGATCTCTCTATGAAAGGAATTGTATATACATTTGGGCTTCTCACATTTCCATAGATGAACCCTATAGATGTAAAGATGAAGGCTAAAACCTACCTAAGTGCTAAAGAGAAAAAAAAATAATTATGAGTACCCAATGGTGTCAGGAGGAAATTACAAAATAGACGAAGCCAATTCTAAGGTCTATGTTCAACCTAGATATTCAAGATGTTATAACTATGCTAAGTAGGATAGTTGGGCTGTGAGATGCCAGTAAGTTCAAATCATGGTTGTTTGTAATCATAGCCAAATTAATGGAAGGCCCTATGCAAATGCATTGGGGAAGTTTCATCAATGACAGGTTATATGATAAAATAAAGGCATTTCCAAAGTCAAGATGTTTTTATATGTCCTCATATGTTATCTATTCTCGTTCCTTAAGGGAAAATAAGAAAGGGTTGAATAGAGTCTATACCCTAGGAAGAGAAGCAAGAAATAATATGATATATGCTCATTTACCCCAAATTACTATTCATGAATATAGGGAGCATTATTAGAGAGTCAATGATGTGTTTTCCATGAAGCTGGTAAGAATAATGGAATGCAACAAAGCTAAAAGGTTGTCTTTGGAAGCATAAAGAAATATTAAACATGTTGGAGGTTGGTACATTCAGTTTCCCACTTTCACCTACATCAGGGTGAAGGGTTTGAAGGATGTCCCTTCATGTTGCCCTAGTACCCTATAGATAAATTTTTATTATTCGAATTGGTAAGACACTTGAAGCTATCTCATGCTCTTTATAGTGTGGCACGTAAGAGAATCTCTCTTAGATTTCCTATTGTAATGGGGAACTAAAAATGTAATGCAGTTAAAGCAATTGATTTTTGTAAGGAGAAGTTAAGAATGTCAAATATGGAGTTCTTACCACTCTGAAGGATTAACTATGACCTAAAAGGGAATATTGCCAAGGGAATAGTTGGTAAGCATGCTCATGTTTATCATTTAGAAGATTACTAGCTCTATTGTGATGACGAGCATAAAGTCAAAAAAAGATTATATTAAAGGTTGTCATTGCGATCAACATGAATTATGAAGATCCATGACATTCCAGATCAATAGATAGAAGATGATGGAGAACTACTGAATCTAGATTTTAATGAAACTAGGATCTATGATGAACCTATTTTGGATCCAAATTATGAAAGTAGAGAGATAACATTTGTTGAGGAATTTTCTGAACCGGTTTTAATGCAAACTCAATTATGGATTAGATGATTTTTTTAAAGCTTCGAGGAAAGTTGGGATAAGGTCCACATACTCGCTCAATAAAAAGAAGAGAAAAAGAGATGAAGATGAGCCTAAGCATGAGGATCCTGCTAAGAAAAAGAGAAAAGCTAGTAGAGCAACTACAACTATGCATATTGAAGAGAAAACCCCTAATGCTTCAAGCCAAAGAGTTTCATTGAAACCAGCTAGTCAATGTAAAGAAACAGAACTAGGTAAGGTCTGAATAACAGTGAAGCCTTGAGTGGTATCTTCTTCCATGGTAAAACCAAAGATAACCAATGACTGATGAAGAAGTGGGAATCCAAGAGAATACTCATACATAGACAAGGTCTACATCCTAGAGAGTTGCAACATTATTTATTTCTCCCACTTTAGTCAATATGACCATAGAAAAACAAGCATTGGGAAAGATTTTGGTGGTCTTGGATGAGAGTTTTGAGTTATATTAATACCAAATTAAAGAAAAAATGGATAAATTGGGTGCCATGTGGGAACGAGTGAAGGAAAAGAAGTATAAAGATAATCCCATGGTACAACTAATGGTGGAAGAGATTCCAAATACAAGGTTGATTCCTATAAATGTTGAAGGAGAAGAATTCATAAGAGGATCACTCACCCCAGAGATGGGGAACCCTGAAATTCTTGTTGGGATAGAAACAAGGGAGATTGTAGGACAAGATACCACTAATGATATTATTATTGAAGATATAATTGATTCCCAGCCTCCACTAGGGAATGATCAAAATGAAGTTGAACAAACAAATGTTTTTGAAAAGTTAAAAGTAGACCAGGTTGAAATTGAAGACAAAGAACCTTCATAGAGCTTGGGTGATGGGGTAGGAAATGAAGAGAATCCTCATGTGACAGGATATGAAGAGAGTGATGTCCTAGGGATTGATATTAAACACATGGATGGATAGGAAAATATAATTCTTACAGATGAAGAGATAGTGTTGACTCTCAGCAATCTAGAATCCATGCCAGTGAGTGCCAAGAATGTTCCAATTTTAGAGGATGTGACAAATAAGGTTGAAAATGTAAGAGGAGAATTTCATGAGCGTACTAAAAACTGGGAACAAAGAAATGTTATAGAGGTAGAATGTAGTGAAGATGCACCTAATTGGTTGATCAAAGAATCAAGTTTCCCATTGGAAGTAGAATTAGTACCTCTAGATCTCAAAAGCTTAATGCAAGAATTGGAGAATTCCAATCCTAGGAAAAGAGTGAAAACAAAACATGTTATGCAAAAGAATGTAGATGGAGGAAGAACACTCCATATAGCTACTCTGATAGTGGATAGAAGAAAACATAAAATAACACCTAGGGAATATAGGGTGACAAGTATCAATGTTGGACATTCATCCTGGGCACATGAATTAGAAGAAATGAAGATGAACTTGGAAACAACTATTGCTAGGGTGCAAAAAAGTAAATAGAAGAAAAGAGAGCTGAAAAAAGGGATTGCTAGCCTATAGAATTTTATAAAATAATTAGTTCAATCTGGTTAGACCCAAATTGAATTGCCTCATAATCAAGTACTCATGTCATAGGAATAGGTGGATTCTATCGCAACACTTTGTGATAGAATGAATGTATTTGGCTAATGGATTGGGTATTGGGTAAGGCAAGGTGAAGAGTTAATCATAGATGCAATTGGGAAGTGCAAAGAGGCATACCGTTGGCTTGAAAGGTCCAAAAGATTGGAAAGAGAATGCAAATTTTGACATGAGAAAATTGATACTGAGAGGCAAAGCTTAGAAGCCTCATTCAAACAGATGTCCAACAATTGATAAGAGAGAGGATAATCTCAAAAGAAGTGTTGATATGTGAAAAGTGGAAGAAATAGATAAGTTGGGAAGGTGACACTTTGGTACAATGTATAGAAGGATTTGAGAAAGTCACTGAGAGATGCAATAAATTGATTAACAAAGATCAAGATTTGATTGAAGTGCTAGCATGATAGGATTGTGATCCCCAAAAACTAGGACAAGAGAGTAAGGAAGTAAAAGCTTTTAAGGAATGGATTGAAAGAGTAAATAAAGACCCTGTTCAGTTGCTAGATTGAGAAGTCATTGATGAAATTCTATAGTGTAGAAATGCCATGGTCAAGTATGAAACATAGAAAATGTAGAGGAATGCAATTATCCTCCAGATATCAGAAGATTATTCCAAGCTCAAGTAGAGTTGGAATGTAATTCAAGGAATTTCAAGATAATGTATGCATCAAGTATTAACTACCTTCTAAGAGTATCAATTGAAGAAAGGTGGAGAAGGGTTCCCATACCCGAAAATTGAGACAAAGTAATGGATCACCAAATACTGAATACCAGAAGTATTACAAGGATATATTGTTGAATAGAATTTTTTAGGTTGTTCTTGATCCCAGTGGAGGTTTCCCATCCTGTATTCTAAGGGATAGTAGTAGCCTTGTTTTATGTGGAGTGTTGTGAACCAGAGCTTGGAGTTGAAGATTGTTGCTACTAAAGAAGTCAAATCTTTGAATCTGTATGGAAGATTCTAATGACAACTTGCATCTATCACTTGCTATCTTTTGATTTGCTATTGATGATTCCCTTTGAGACTTAAATTTAAAAATTTTGGGCCATATTCTTATAAAAGGCCATTTGATGCTTTACTTTTATTTTAAGTTTAGAATTTGTGGATGTTAGAAGAGCTAAAAATACTTTAAGTTTTGTTATTTTTTCCTATTTTCTAAATCATTCCAGATTTAAAACATGTATGCACATAGAGCTTGATCAATATTTAAGCTAATTTGAAAGCTACCAACTGCTATCTTTTGTAGATGGTTTGTTTGTTCATCTAGACAAGACTGTATGTTGCACCATTTAAGGGTAGATACAAAACCTACTCAGTGTCCAAACTAAACCCGCCATCTTTAAAAGCTCACACCATTCTATGCCTAGTTGTGAAACAATCTTGTGACATATAGAGTAGTTTTCTTTGATTTGATCAATTCTTGGAACATGCATGGAAATAATCGAGAGAAATTTTACTTTTGAAGTATTTTTGATGCTTTATTTTAGATTACATATTAAATTCATAAAATGTACCAAAAAAGAGATGAATGAATGGAAATATTATTGAAAATGTTTCTTTACCATGAAATTGCTGAATTCTTAAAGCTAAATCTGCATAAGTGATATCACAATTGTTTGATTTTCATGAAATATTATTGTAAATCTATTGATTTTATGAAATCATTTAATGATTGGACTGAAAATCCTCCATTCGATGCTTGTGATTCCTTTAAGAACTATAAATAACCATATACCCCTCGAGATCAACAACAATATCACATCATACCCTAAAGCAAACCTAGTATGGTCAAGACTTGACTACTAGAGCCTTGGGATTAAGCTAAGTCAACCTTCCCCTTTTTAAGACCCTTTAGGTTGCCCTAGTTCAATCTTTCAAGTAAAGATAGATTCTTCACATAGTTTTCCTGTGAGGATTTTATCTGCATTGTTGTTGTGACTAACATCATGATCAATAGGAATTGACACTGGAAGGAGGGTCTTTTCATCATTCTTTTGGTTTCATTAGGTTTGAAAATGGATTTCCATAGAGCCACTAGATCCTAGTCTAGTGATCCTCATATAACTTTAGTCGAACGTAGTGGTCTTAAGTCATCCAAGCCTCAAAGGCTAGGAAGCATAAGCATTATACTACAAAATATGACTATCATTATACCTACTTCACCTACAGCAATGACTTTCTTTAATATAGAGTCACTAATCCAAATTGTTGAGTACAATGATCTCCCAAAAAATATAGACAAGTTCTATCCAAAGTATTACCTTCACAAAGATGTAGAATAACACATTAGTATCTTCAAGGATACGTGTTTTAGAGCAAGGATACACCATGAAGATGTTCTATGTAGATTGTTCCCTTATAATTTAAGTGATGAAGTTTACCAATGGTATATATCAACCTACCCCATAATTCAGTCAGATCTTGGCAAGATATGGAAAGTCAATTTTTGGCAAGATTTAGAACACCGGTTGATCTTGCCTTGTTATATCACCAATTTTCTCAAATCAAAAGGTTCGATGGTGAACCTATAACTGCTTTTAATGACAGGTTCCAAAAGGATTATTCTAGGTTACAAGCACCTTATGTAGTGGATAATTTGTCCACTATTTTAGTTTATTATACAGTAGTAGATCCTTTAACTACTATGTTTGTGAAACAAAAGGAAAATCCCCCTACTACTTTTCTAGAAGCCTATGCTAAAGCCGTAAGTGTAAATTTAGAAATGAAACATCTTAGAAGTAGATCATTAGTAAATGGTAGAAATGGATTGAATAATTATCCTACTCTGAATGTGAATGGAGTCTTCTTAAATCATACGATGAATCCTAATTCTTTTTCTTCAGTGGTCTAGAATGGGTCATTTCCTCAAAACAATCTCTTTCAACCAAGAAATAGTCAAGCTTGATTCCCTTACCCTGGTCCAGCTATCATAGAGCTACGTCCTAATAGAAACACTTTCTTCTCACAAACTAAAGAAAGTTAAAATGTCAAAATTCTAGATGACAAGGAAGAAATTAGAGAAATCACAACTCAACTTAAAAGGTTAACCACATAGGTTACACAATTAAGAAATAGGAATTTCTATTCTTAAAATAACAATTAGATTTCACCAAGTCAAGTGTACAACACTCCCAAACCACTTTGACCTTGGAACAAACCACAAAATAATGGAGGAATATCCACACCTTTAGATAAAATTAATCCCTCTAACAATAGATCCATGTCAAAGGTGAATTTAGCTTAACTTGTAATGAATAATTGGTGTAGAATCCATAATGAAAATGTTCATTCTGAAGTGGATAGTTCATAGTTTAAAACCACTTTAGATATTTTCTTAGCTACTACACACTAGAATGAATAATGTGAATCTTGTCCTCCTAATGGAAATTAATTAGTTCTAGTAGGATATGATTCTTCTTTGGTCCTTGAAAGTTATGAATGTGTCAAGTCAGTTGTTGTTGTCAGGATTCATACTCATGAACATGGAGACAGTTCAACCATGACTTTAGAAACTTATACATTTCGTTATCAAGATGAAAATGAACCTTAGGACGAAGCTAATGAAGTTCATGCTTTTCAACAATATTAGAAAGGACATACCTATAACATGAGAAGTGACACAAATGGTGGAAATAAATTCAATGGGTCATTCCCTATGTCAATTCCACTCAACAACTTTAACACTCTACCAGATGATAAATCAAGTAATACTCTAGAGTTACCCAAGGTGATCTCGTGATATAATTCATCAAATGTTTCACAAAGTGAAAAGGTAGATTCCACTTATCAGAACAATTTGTCTAATTATTTAGCAAAAGAAATCAAAATGGAAAAAAATTAGGCTTTCTTTATTAGAGTTTCTTAAAAAACCTATAATCAGGAAAGATTTCTTGAATACCTTAGAAAATCTTCCAAAAGAAAGAAAATTTAGAGAATCTCAGGTGAAAGATAACCTCATTAAGGAAAAAGACAAAAAAATTGTTCCTATGGTGGATGTGCAAGTAGCCTTTCATAAAGGAAAAATAGAGTCCCCACCATTCTTGCTCACACAGAGGATATTTGGTAAAAATCTTCATAATTGTTTAATAGATTTTGGAGTGTCTACTAATGTGATGCCTTTTTCCATATGTCAAACACTAGTTCTAACTTCAGCGAGTTCCCTAAAGAAAGTTACTCTACTCAATGTAAATGTAGTCGAAGAGTTAACCAATATTCATATGCAACTAGCATCAAATCCTAGGATTTAGTATTATATAGATATCTAGGTTGTTGAGCTACCTGATACTTACAGTATGCTATTGAGTAGGGATTGGTCAAAGACTTTGAATGGATACATGGCCACAGATTTCTCACATATGTGGTTGCCATGGAAAGGATTTCCTAATCAAATCAGAATTGAGAGAGAACCACATATGAAATACATGATCATCAATTACAATCATAAAAATAAAATTCTATACATAGATGTAGAACCAGGGGTCTATAAAATTCAAAGTTCAGGAGTCAAAATAGAATAAGTATTCATGTGCAATGTTGAAGAGCATAATCAAATAACTCCTGGAATCAATGTGTTAATTGAATCAGATTATGATTCTCTCAAAGAAGAACATAGTCACTAAGATAAATTTTGGAAGAACATTGTTGTAGAAACTCGAAAGAGAGAAAATTAAAGATTCACTAAAAAGTTTTTTGTTGCAAGATTAGTGTAGGTTATACAATTCTGCACATTTAGAAGACAATTGCTTGATGTTTTTGGAAATCATTCACATAATTGAAATTCAACACTATCTAGAACATACTAAGCTTAAAAGGTTTGAACAAGAAGTAAATAGAGATAAAGTGCACGTTACATAGACCATAAATGTTAATGTAAAAACTATCAAGAATTATAATTTTTCAACTATTCAAGATCAAGTCTAGATCCTTAGGTTTGATGGATCTAAATCGAAATAAGGAATTGGAATTGGAGTGGATCTCATCAGTCCACAAGGTAAGCCTTTTCTTGCTGCTTATCGATTGCAATTTCAATGTACTAACAATGTGGTAGAATATGAAGCCCTCATTCATGGTTTGATGCTCGCAGTCAAGAAGAAAGTCAAGATTCTTAAGGTGTTTGGTGATTCCGAGTTGGTAATCATACAAGCTTGAAAACAATACAATTGTCATTACAAGCAATTGTCTAGTTACTAACACAAAGTGTGGGATTTAATAGAAGATTTTTGATGCTTTCAACATTACTCATAGGGTCATCCCACAATACTAGTTTACAATTTTTGGCCAAACTAGACACTGAACTGATTTTTTCTAACTAAATATTTACTTTCGGGCACCTATAGCGGCTAAGCCATGAGGAATTTGAAGATGATGCAAACTAGTGATTTTTGAAATTTTTTTTGTAGATTCTGAATAATTTTTTTCAAAAATTTTGGAATCAAATTGCACTTCTTTTTCCATGTCCTTTGAAAACTAGTTTTTTTTCAATAAAGACTAATTTTAAGGAGTAACACTCATCGTATAACACAATTTTTCTTTTTGATATGCAAGTGTTGGGGTTTGTATTAATTATGTGAAGAAATACATTCGACTACTAGGTAGGTAAAATTTTCACCATCTTTCATTACCAAAACTCAACCCAACCACCAGCACCAAAAAACCAGCCCAAAGACATATGCAAACCAAAAACCCTACCAACCATGGCGTACAACCTTACCACTAAACAAAACCTACTTTCTCCCCAAAAATGGCCATGAGGGATTGGCCCCAACCAAGAACTAACTGAAACCTGACCACCAAGAGTACCTCAAAAAGGTCATGAACATGTCGAGTTGACAAACCCTGCGAGAAGGAAGCACTAGAATACATATAAATCGAAACCTAACTAGCTACTAGCACCACCACCCACGAAGAAAAAAAATATCACATAAAATCATTTCAAATAGAAAAATCTTAAAATTCCTTTACCCACCTGACACCACTTGCAGCCAACAAACTAAAGAAATTCTTTAGGTACACAATCGCCACCATCGCCACCATTTTGCGCTTGACCAAAGCCAAGCCGCTCAAGTCAAGGAGGAATGGAAATAGCTTCATAGCCTTATCTGAAGCCTAGATATTTTCAAGGTCACACGGTCTTGGAACACCTTTTCCCTCAACAAAAAATCCCAACACATCATTGACGCCACCCACCAAGTCTTTACAAAAGATCTTCACCAACAGTAGTTTAGCCTCAGCCTTAGTCACTCCACTATCTAGGAGAGAGGCCATGAACCAAGAAGAGATGTGAAGATTATCTCTTCCATATTCCTTTTTAGCCAAATGACCTACCCCCAGAATCATTTTTGTCGCCGCCAAAACCAAAGGATCCCCATTCGTGAGAACACGCTTCAAATGTTGATCCTTAGTTTCTCTGAAAGAGGCTTGTCTAGCCATTGACCGTAGAGAAATTAGAGTTTCCGCACCAAATTTAGCCACCCCTTCTACAAAGACCTCAATGAAAAAACAAGATCACTTTTCCATTATCTCCACCCCACAGTCATAGATATAAGCTGCAATGAACACCACCACTAGCCGACTCTAGCTCCATAAGGAATGGTAAAAAACTCATTAATTTTCCAACTTAAACAATTAAGTTGATTTACTGCTAAGTACCTAGCAGCTGCCACCTTAGCTAATGAATGCCTTCCAAACGTGCCAAGGAAAATCTATATGGAATGGCCTCCAGGCTATTATGCCTAAGGAAACCTTGAGAACAAAGAAGGAAATATGGTGGCAAGGCCACGTGATCGCCATCCTACTCACCCCCTCCACCATCCTCGTATGTCCTCCCACTCTGCCACTATGGCACCCATCTAGCCACCCTACTGTGCCAATGAGGAGAGGAGAGAGGGGGAGCCCACCCAACCACCCACAAAGCTTAATTCCTCTCTAAACTAAATTCTTTAAGATCTAGACCAATTACACCCATATTTGATAACTTAGCGTCAGCTTCAACATTACCTTCCCTCAGCGTATGGTTGAACATCACTTGTTCAAAACACTTTAGTTGCTCGAGTGCTGCTTCCAAAAACACCCACAACCTCCAATTGTGAATTTGACTAGATCTGAGGGAATTTATTACATGAGTAGAGTCCCCTTCCACTACAAGATTTTTAATGCCAATTTCCTTGCAAAGATTCAGTCCAAGAAGGAGGGCTTGGAGCTGTACTGCATTATTAGTGCCATTTGGGAGAGACTTTTCCAATCTCCCAAAAATTAAACCTATGGAGGTTCAAAAAATATAGCCAACCCTAGATGGCTTTGGATTCCGTTTTGAGGCACCATCAAAATTTAGTTTGACCCAACCCTACTCTAGAGGGAGCCACATCACTTTGTTCCTCATATCAGTGGATGCCACATTCCCTAATCCTCAAAAAGGCAAGGCTTTGATCCCAAACCATTTTTTCAGTATCAAGCATCCCATTTTGCAAAATTAATTTTTCTTGGGTTCTTGTCCTCCAATCTTGCATTGGAAATTTCTACTATGCATGCCTCAATTTTACACTGTAGCCTTGGAATCGACAACTCCTTATCCTTGAAAAAATGTTTTTTCCTCTCCTTCCACACCTCCCATAAAATCATTTAAGGACTCATCACCCATAGGACCCCCAAAAGACAGTTCTAATAAGAATTGGGCCAAGCATTGGGTATGTGCAGGATCATCATGGAAAAGATAGGCCCTTAAGTGGCAAAAAATTCAAAAAAATTAGAGTTAGGCAGCTTGACATAAAAATTTGAATAAGTTATCTATATTATTTCAAAAATATGTAAGAATAGAATCTATAGTAAATTGAATGTAGTTTCTAAACTACTAGGTTTATTTATTTATTTTTAAAATCTATTTGGTGAAAATTTGAAATTTCAATGCAATAGTTCTTAAATTTCAGGGAAAAAATAAGAAGTAGGTGTCTATCTAACCACCCTAACTACAATAAAATGATAATATTTTTTTATAATATTTTAGGCATAAGTAGAGGACTCATTTATGGATGTGATGCATATTTTTTTGTAATTTTTTTCAAAGTAAATAATTAATTATGAATTTTTTATTACAAATTTTAAAAATATAAAAGATTTGTATGTCTGACCACCTTAAATTGGTCAAAACATCATGAAATTCAATTTTTCTTTTTTTAATCCTATAGTATGTGAAGCATAGAATGTGATGCATGTTTTGGATTCCAAAAATGTGATACCATTTTAAAGTTATCAATATTTTTCAATTAGCTTATCAATCAGGACTTTAGTTTTAATTCAAATAGAAAATGAATAATAATTATTTATTAAATTCAAAGTAAAGCATAATTTATATTGGTGGAAAATTGAGAATCTCCTTTAAAAACCCTTTTCATTTCATTAATTTTGGGTAAAAAAAATTCATTAACCACATACCCTACAAATACCCATCATATTGCCACTTTTTGGCCCATCATGATCCTGCACATACCCCATTAAGAAACTCTAACATCGTACTGCAGAAGGTAGTAGACTAGTGAAAATTTGCACACAACCAACTCCAAATATGATATGTGAACTTACAATTTAAAAAAAAAAGATTTGTTGTTTCCTCTACCTCTTGGCATAATGGGCATCTAGATGGTCCATGATAGCCCATTTTAATAAACCTATCCCCAGTAAGAACTCTGCCCTGCGTTGCTACCCATGCAAAAATCCCTACCTTTGAGAGACATGCTTTGTTCTAGCATAATATCATTGGGACAACTGAACTTCCATCTCCTCCTGAGGAAAAAATAGCATAGCCTATTTTAGCATAATAAACCCCACTTGGAGATGCATCCCATCTCAGACAATCACTCCCCTGCCTGCACCAAATTCTTCTTTTTGACAATTCTTGCTCGAAAGCTTCCATTTCCTAGACTTCAAGATTCAGATTCCTCATAAATTTCCACACATAAAGACCCTCTGAAGGAGGGTCAAAAAAGTCAAAATAATCAAGAAATTTTGAACCCTAAACTTTGTCTATTCTTTCCCTTACTCGTGAGAGCACAAGATTTTTTGCCAGGGCTGGGAGACCTTCCCAAGAGTCTTCCCCAAAAAGTGCCTCTTCCTTGTCCTTAATTTCCCATGTGAGGTAATTTGTGATGAGATCCCTAGAGTTCTTGATGAAATTCCATATGCAAGACCCGTTTGCTAAAGATTTCACCACCAAGAAGCAATAGGGATCTTCTTCCAGATATTTTTCTCTCACAATCTTTACCCATTTAAGATCAGGGCAAGAGCGAACAACCCAAGCTAATTTTTCTCCTAGCACCTTGTTTGCAAAAGGATATTCCTCAAACTGGCACCATCTATCTCACATTTCTCACAAACCTTCTGCAATTTTATAAGGGGAAATTTCTTTTGATCAGAGTTTCCTTTCCAAAAGAAGTCCTTCATTACATGATTCAAGGAGTTACTCGCACCCACTAATAACTGTAAGCAAGACATCATGAAGATAGAAAGGGATGAAATGATAGATTTCAACATTATTAGTCTGCCCACCCAAGAGATCCATCTGTTCTTCCAAGAGGATACCTGGTCCTTGCAACATTCCACTAAAGAATTCCACAAATTACCACTTTGAGTGCCCTTGGCCAATGGAAGCCCTAGATATTTACATGGTAATTGACCCTTCTTGAATCCTAAAATTCTCAAGATTTGAATTCCACAAGGGAAACTTATATTAAAGAAAAAAACCTTAGATTTAGCCATACTCACCTCCTACCTTGAAGCCCAGAAATAATCCCCTAAAATACATTTTAGCCTTTGTGCTTCTCTAATCGAGGCAACACCAAATAAAATTGTGTCATCCGCAAACTACTGATGAGTAATATTGGGAAGACTACTAGTTACTTGCAGACCCTCAATCCATCTAGCTCTTTGTGCATTTTCTAATGACCTCCCCAAGGCTTCTGCCATTATAATAAACAAGAATGGAGATAAGGGGTCTCCTTGCCTCATGCGTCTTAAATTTGTGAAGAAACCATATGGAGAGAAATTGACCAACACAGAGAAATGCAGGCAAGCCACCCACTCAAAGATCTAGTCTAGCCAATCCTTTTGGAAGCCAAAGGCTTCCATTACCCTGAACAAGAATCTCCAATTTACTCTGTCATAAGCTTTCTTAATGTCTAGTTTCAACAACATCGCCGATCTTTTTAGTTTATGGACCAAGTGGATGACTTCCTATGCAATTATCACCCCATCCAAAATTGAACAACTAGGAACAAATCTTGTTTGCTCCTCAGAAATAATTGAAGGAAGAATCTTCTTTAACCTATTAGCTACCACTTTAGCCAAAATTTTGTAAAGCGTATTGCATAGAGAAATTGGGCAGAAGTCTTCCTAGGAATATGGCTTCTCCTTCTTCAGAATAAGAGCAATTAAGGTGTTTATGACTTCCTTAAGCACTCTTCTAGTGCTTATTGATTCGTCTAGCACCTCCCAAACATCCCTTCCAACAAACCCCCACCATTTCTAAAAAAATGTCGCAGGGAACCCATCCAGCCTAGGTGCCTTCTCTGGCTCCATCTCAAATACTGCCTCTTTCACTTCTGCTTCAGTGAACTTAGCATTTAATGCCTCCATTTGAGCATGAGAAATTGACTTTAGAATGGGTTTCAGGGAAGCCATCTATGACTTCAAGGTTGAGCCATCCCAATCGTTAAAAAAATTATGAAAATAAGAAACTGTTGAGGATCTCAGCTACACAATATCCTCCTCCAAGTGACCATCCACAACTTTAATACAAGAAATTTTATTAAGCTCCCTCCTAGCCTTTGTAGAGTTGTGAAAGAATTTTGAGTTTCGGTCCCCTGCCTTTAACTAGACATCCCTAGACTTTTGTCTCGAAAAGATCTCCTCTTTTTCCAAAATATCATTTAATTTTTTGGAGAGCTCTCGTTCTTTCTTAAAACAAGCATTATCCATCCCATTGATCATGATTTATTTATCAAGGAGAGCAAGCTTTCTTTCCATTTTAATTTTCTTTGTGAAAATGTTCTTGAAACATTCCCTATTCCATTGTTTGAGTTGTTGTTTCACATATTTTAACTTTGTAATCACATTAAACATACTAGAACCCTCTGAGGAGCATTCCTTCCACCACAATTCCATCTTACCCAAGATTTGAGGGTCCTTAAACCACATCATTTCAAATTTGAATGGACAATGAATTGGTCCCTTCTCCCCAAAAATTTGGAGCTGCATTGGAAAATGATCAGATTCGATCCTAGAATTGATTTTGTTTTTAAAGGTAAAAGGAAAGAGACTCAAGTCTCCTTTGAAGAAGAATTTGTTGAGCTTCTCCATAATGTTGCCAAACCCTTTCCTTCAATTTTTCTAGGTGAAAGAACCGTTGCTTGTTGGAATTTCCAATAGCAAGTTCCTTTCCACAAAGCTTTGAAATTCAATTTGAGATTGTAGGGTTTTCCCTAAACGTTCCTTTTTTTCCTTCTTGTCATAGAATGGCATTGACGTCTCCTCCAAGAATGTAGAACTTCTGAGCCAGCCCACTAAGGACCCCATCTAGTTATAGCCATACTAGCCTTTTTTGAATGCTCAAAGAAGAACCATAAACATTTATTAAACAAAATTGAAGGTTTGAGATCAAACTCCTTACCCTACAAAGCAACCAATGACGACTCGAATTTAAGGTCTCCACTAATACTGATTGAGGCTTCCAAATGATTTTTAGACCTCCTGAAGAACCCTCCGTTTCCACTCCAACCCATTTGCACATCTTCATCTTCTTACTAAAATTAACTAGGTCTGAACCACCTAATTTTGTTTCTTGAAGAAGACATTTTTTCTTGACAGACTTCTAAATGGTGCCTGATAAGGCCCCATTTGTTAGGGGTGTTTAAGCCCCTAGCATTCCAAGTTATGAGCCTCATTACTATTTAGGAAGGGCATCACCCTTCCCTACTTTAATCATTATATCTATCTTATTTTGGCCGCTAGCATCCTCATCCCATTTCCTCTTCTCCTAATTAGGAATTCTACCTCTCTTTTTGTGCTCACCACAATCAGGTGTTGATTTAAAAATGTCCCTTTGATGGATTCCTAACCTAGTTTTAGCCGTAGCCAAACCTTTAGACAACTTCCTTTTCTTATCAGATTGTGGGCTAAGCGATTCCATAGCCTCTACCCCAACTTCCACCTCCATATTCTCCAAGCCTTCAGAGTCATGACCTTCTTCTAATGCCCCTGAGCTTGCTTTGGCCACCACCGCTAACTCCACAAGCTCCTTCCCCACTTCTATCAAAGAGTCCAACTCCACATTTTGAAAATTTCCCCACAACATCTTCAGAGCTTGTGAGATCTTCTCATCTAGGGTCATATTCTGATCCTCCTAAACCTCTTGATTTTCTTGTAGCTTCTCCATTCCACTTGAATTTGAACCTAATATTGAACTAGTTTCATCACATAGAGAAGTTGCAGCCAAGGATTGTCCTTTTCCAATGGGCGTTGTTGGAGAATCCCGTAGGGTTTTGGACTGCTTCTTTGAGACCCTTGCCTTTGGAGATGTAGAAAAGGCTACATCATCTCTTGAAGCCCTGACCTTCAACCTATGAATGTCATCTGAAACTTCCAAGGAGCTGGATTTCCTCGATCCAACTTTTGGTTTCCTGCACCCCAGTGAGCGAACCAAATTATTACGAGTGAAAGTGTCACGTTCTAGCTTCTGATTCTAGCTCCCATAGTCTATTATGAGTTCAATCTCTCCCCAGATGTGCTGAATTGGTGTATTTTCAATTCAAATTTGTACTTATGTTTGGTTTTTCTTTTCCAACTTCCTTTCCTCTGCACAAACGAAAGTACCCAGTTGATTCCAAATTTCCTCCAAAATATTGGAAACCCAATATTCCTGAAGGAGATTAGGAAAACAATACCAATCTTGTAGGGTAGCCAGGTCAAAACCTACCCTCCACTGTCTCAGATAAAAACTACACCCTTCCAAAACCCAGAAACCATTAACAATTTCATCTCTTATACTTCTAGAAGGGTAGGTTACCAAGAAAAATCTATTTTGAAGCATTTTGAACTGCATGTCGGACCCCAGCACTCTTTCCACCACTTGACCAAATAATCCCAATTAATATTCACACCATACCATTTACTAATAAGTGTTAGATTTTTGAGGCACAAAACCTCTGCTTGAAGTTTCGAAGAGCTAATTACCACTTTGGCTCTTTCGCCTTTTGCCTCATTACTTGATTGTGAGCTGAGTTGACACAAAACCTTGATTGAGTCTTCTTCCCTTTCTCTGTCCTATTCCTTGGTGGTCATTTTATTTTGCCACACCATTCCTCCATTACCATTTATGCAATTAGGTTTTCTTCTAGGACCTTGTCTTCCCAACCAAGGGAGGCCTCCTTAACCTCTTTTACCACCATCCTACTGTCGTGGTCGACAAAAAGCTTCATTTCTGTAACTTCCACCCTTTTGTTGACCTCTAGAGGCATATCCCCCTTTATTCAAATTATTATTACCATGACCATGTTCATCCAGATAGTGACCATTCAGAATATTATTCTGAGGATAGGTCCATCTCTCTTCCTTCCAAATATGCTCACTATTCCCTTTTTGATTGCCCTTGGGGCCCTCCTGTCCTCTTCCCCCATGACATAATTCATCAGACCATTGCAGGCCTCCATGACCATTGGAGAGCTTGTTCGCCATCCCCATATCTCTCTTATTAAGTTTTTGTATAACACAACTCTTTTTCCATGAAGGATAAATTCTTTTTTTTTTTTTAATTTAGATTTGTAACTATGATATCTAGTGTTTCCAATTGGTTTCATAGTGTTTTATTGAATTTTTTTTCCTTAATCAAGTTTTGAAGTCAAAACAAGTACAATTTAGACATAGGTGGACTATATAACACATAACCTTTTTTTGTATGTATCAAAATTCAAATTTTTTTTGTTGGATCAAGGACTTCAATATTTGGTGCACTCATATTTTTCAATTTTTTTTGATAATCTTCTATTTTTCCACATGTGCAGAACAAAGAGCTTGATTTTCAATGAAAACCTACATCCACAAGAAATAAAAAATAAATATAATAATAAAATTAAATTTGTTTAAAATTATACTTTTTGGGAAGCTTATAATAATGAATACATACGAAAAATAAATTTTAAATGAATTCATTTAATCCCCCAAAATGTAAATCAAAAGTGGTTTTTTATTAGCATTTTGATAGGTGTAAAGGAGACTCCATTATAGGTATGGTTTAAAACTAGCGGGGTTCTATCCAAGGGGGTTTGATCTAAGGTAGTTTGATCAAACCCTCTTCCATTGGAATGCTTTAAATGGAACTTTGAAAGGCTTAAATCATTATATTTTCTAAAAATATGTGATTTTAGCAAAAATTAGAATCTCCCAAAAATTGTAAATTGGCTTTGTGGGATCACCCCATGCATTAAGATTTAATCAAAAGGTTGATGCTTTAGCTACTACTTCTAGTGCTCTAGAACCTTTATATGCTTCAAATTTGAGAAGATTTATAGTTGAGTTGGTGCATCTACCTTCAGTTCTTGATAATGTCACAAATTTGTAGGTGTTCAAAGATGATCATCACATATTGGAATTTATTACTAACTGTGGTATCTTCGAAGCAAAAATAATTGAAGAAATAGATCATCCCGATGGAAAAATTAAAGATGAAGAATCAGCTCATGATAAATATAACAATATTCCAAAAGGGGTAATTGAGTTGGAGAGACTATTTGATATAGATCAGATAGTATGATTGAAAGACCTGGCCTAGAATGATGGAGATCAGTTTGAATTGTATAATTTGCATACTAAAGAAGATCCTAAGAATTTTCTTATAGGAAATGTGTGTAATGGAGAAGAAAGAAGAAATATCACCCAGTCACTTAGAGAACATAGGAAGATTTGAAAACCTATGATACTTGGAAGATGTGAGCATGGTAAATTTTCCAAGTTATGGATAGGTCCTTACCAAGTTTCTGAAATTTTAGGTGATGGTAATTATAGACTTAAAACTTTGATTGGAAAAGATGTCCCCTTACCTGTCAATGGGAAATTCTTGAAACATTACTTCTAGGCTTAGTCTTAATAAATAGTTTATTTTTGTCAGTTTTGTAAATAGTCATTTGTTGTTTTGTTTTGTTTTCTTTTTGGGGTTTGTGTTTTTCTTGGTTATACAATAGTTGGCAACTTTTGAAGGTGAACAAAATAATAGAACAATAGTTCTAGAAATTTGATCTATACTTTGATCGGAAGTAGTCCTTTAATTATAGATGATTGGAGAGTTATTTGGTTCCTTTTACTCTAGTTTGCATAAATCATTTAGTTGGTGTTGAGCTACAAACACCTATATCTTAAATCATTCTACTAAAATTTGGGATATCAATTATTTGCATTGAGTGAAAAATCAAAAAGATACCTTTGATACCAATGTAATTCCCAACCCAATAGCGGGCTTCATTGCCTACAAGTTGAAATGAGCTATAAAAGAAATATCAGGAAAATAGAAAACCAAAAAAAAAGGAAAGGAATCAACTCTTTAGGCCATCCAAATATCTTTATCGGGGCTATGGACACCTGTCTAGTAGTAGAGCTATGTTTTGGGGGGTTACAATGGTAAGCTTGTTGAGGCTATGGGCGCTTGACTGGTAGCAAGGCTCTATACATGGTTGGATTAAAAAGGAATTGGAAAATTATATAAGTCAATGCAAATAATTGTTATGCTCTAAGTTTACTATGCCAGAATAAATCAATTGCACACATGTGAGCTCAGTAACGTTTAATCTTGTATGCTGGCTAAAGTGAAGTTGGAATGTCAGAATGAAGATCTAACTATTTATAATTAGAAGAATAAAAAAGGTTGAATCATGATTATTAGGTCTAGAACTGACTTTCTATTATTATGTTTAGTTTTGTTGGTTACTAGTTATTGTGAGGTCTCACAACACATCCCATTTTGATCCTTGGAAAAGTGTGGACCCCTCTTTTCTTTGTTGCCTCTTTTCTTTCCTTTTATTTTGCTTGCTTTGGTGTGTTATTTTGGGGGGAGTTGGTAAAATGCAAGTTTCATTTAAATCTACTTGGTCTTTGCTTAAGTCCTTATTGTTTTTTCCCATATTCAATGTCTCGGTATTTTTATGAAGTTCTACTAATTTACCAGACTCAGAGTCTCAAAGTTGTTGTCATTGTGTCAAAGATGTATCTTTGATTGGTCTTAGTTCTCTCCTGGTAAGCCATCATCCAAATGAACCTTCTCGGTGTGCATGTTCTTTTCTTCATCAGCTAGCCCAATGGTTGCTCTTCTTTTTCTTTAGTTGGAGATAAAAAACTAGTGGTTCTATTACAAAATGTTTGAATCAATTTTGATCTTGCTTGAACCTAGTTTAGGGTTCCTCTCTTTGCTCCCGATTTTCATAAGCTTGGAGGTAAGTTTCCTGATTCTTAGTAATCTTTCCAAGGTTCGGTACCAAAGGTTTTCAATCCGAGTGATTATCAATGATCATGTATCCAAAAGGCCTTTTCCTCATAAAAATCAAAGTGACACAAGAGTGCCATGTAATATTTCCATTCCTTCTTCTTCTCTAGTGGTGGTCCTTCACATAAACCAAGGTGTTTGTGATTTGAACCCTAATCCACCATGATTGCACCCTTATTTGAGAAATTAATGCATTGTAACAAGTAATTAATGAAGGTGGTGAACAATACAAATGTGCTTGGGTAAGTGCACCAACTCGTGACACAATTTTGACGCAAAATTGGAAAAAAATAACAAAAAAAGTCCAAATTGAGCATTTGGTGCATGACAAACTTAGTGTGCAATAAAATTGGTGTGCGCCAAACTTGTGCAAGGGCACCAAGCTATTTTGGGAAAACTAGGTCTTCAATTGGTCTTAGGATGAGTTTTAATATTTAAAGTCTTATTTTTTGTTCAATAAGGTCATAGTAAACCATCTATTATGTATTTAGGAGTCATGGGGTTTATTTTGTTAATTTATGCAATTTTGTCAAAATCTTGTCATATTATGGAAAGTTGCAAAATTAGAAAGTTGCAAAAAAAGGTAAAATGTAGAAGTTCAAGGGTCATCTCCTTGTATTTCATTGGAAAAAATTTGGAAGTTGTGTGGTCATGTTTGTAATTCCCTTAAAAGGACTTGTGAACATTTGAAGGAGAGTTAGTCATTTAAAAATCTGAAATTGAATACTAAAATCATTGTTTTCCCTTTGAATTTTTTTGGTAATTGTCTATTCTTTAGATCTGTACTTGCCTGTATAGGGATTAGTTGCTCTAAAGGTGGTTGAATTCATTAAAGGACTATCATAGATTCAATTTGAATCTATTCTTGGGGGTTCTGATTGAGTTTAAGGTGATTTGTTGATAGTTTTCTAAAAAACGGGTTTGTCACCCCTATTTTAAGGGTTTAAAGACCTCAAAATGAAATAATTGACCATTCCATCTATTGTATTTTTTGTGACTCAATGGAGTGGCCCAAATATGAAGTATTAGGTTTTCATATGTCTCTTGTGAGCATGGGAGGCCATGAAAGTGTTTTTTCTTGATGCCCTAAGTGGCAAATGTGTGTTTTGTGAGTGAAAATGAATGGTTGGAGGGTGGTAAAGTTTGTAATTCTTGGGGGAAGAAATTTATGGTGCTTGATGAATCTTGTGTAGGTATTTTTAGAATTGTTTTATGAGTTGATGGAGTGTGGGAAGGTTGGGAAACCCTTTTTTCAATAAAACCCCTTTGTATTGGCAAAAAGTGAGGGTTTGGTGAAAAGGTGACTTGGAGGGCTCCTCTTGTGATAAAAATTGGAGATTTTTTGGTTTTAGGGGTTGGTTTAAGACTTTCCATTGTGATTTGGGGTTTGTGGGATGTTTAAAGGGTACTTTCTTTGTAAATCTTCCCTAATTGAGGTCTAGGACAACGCTGTTTCTTGATCTTGAGTGTGTTGGTCCAAAAAAGTTCTATGAAGTTTTAAAGTATGTTAAAGAATGCATTAATGGGTGATTAGAATGGTTGTTTTTTGGATAGGTTGTTAACAAATTCTTAAATTTGAGATTAGGAAATTAGGTCTACAAACCTACAAGGAAGATTGGGTGAGTTGGTGAAGGATTGGTAAGATAAGGTTGTAAGGTTTGAAAGAGTGTTTGGATTGGTTCAAATTGGGATTGGAAACAAGTTTCCTCCCTATATTTTTGTGTGAAAAACTTGGAATGCCCCAAATAAAAAAGTTAATTAAAAGAAAGAAACACATTTCAAACCCCATTTTCATTTCAACTCACAGCTTGGCTTGGAAGATTTCAGCTCTGCAACTTGTGCTCACCAAATCTCTTCCATTTTTTGCACTCTTAGCTTTCAATTCTTCATGATTTTATTTTGAACTCGTGCAACTCATGCTCACCAATTCTTTTTTTCCGCCAACACATCAAAGAGGTCGAAGATTGTGAAGAGGTATGTATTTTTATTGTTTTTATTTTGAATTTGATTTAGAATGTAGATTGAAATAGGTTTTTTTAATAAAAATTTGTTCTAATTCTCAGGGAATGGATCTCCACCTCCAAACATGGAGAATTTAGAATCACCCTCTCATGAAGAGCCTCCTATAGAAGAACAACTTGAAACCCCTCCATCAATTCATAGGCATCCTCAAGGAACTAAAGAAAATATCCAAAATCATATTGAAAACAATAAAACAAACATTGAACAATTAATTGGAAGATTAAATAAGCATGCCAAAACCCATCCTTATAGGAGAGGGATTGGCAAATAATTGAAGTTAATTGTATCCCATGTAAGTGAAATGGGAAAGAAAATAAATTTTTAGTGAAATAAGAGGTGTGAGATGAGACAATTTTATGCTAGTGGTTTGTCATATACAAATGTGAAAAAAAAAAATAGCAAAGCCAACTTGTGTTCCCTATTTATAGACTCGAGAAGCAACACACCTTTGTCTCATGCATGTAGGAGGTTCCCCATCCATTGGTGACACCATGAGTTAAATAAAATAAATTTTGGGAGCGGTGGTGGATGGTATTTGACCAACCTCCATGCAATAACCATGAGGTACCACAATACTTTTTGAGGAAACTTTATTGTGATTTTTTCCTTGATAAGATGCCAGATTATTTTGACATCTTACACTTTAAGAGTAGACGTGGTGGTTCCACACATGATAGACCTTCCGCATGATGCAATCCATAGTTGGCACCGAGACCCTTGGTCAAACCCATGGTGGAGCATGCCATTGTTCCTTCCATTGTTAAGGATAGTGTAGAGGTGGACACATTGAAGTTGCTTAGCTCACTCACCCAGACTATTATACAGTGTGCGAGGCCTCTAGTAGAGCCTGATGTTGGTGAGATGTGTAGGCCCTAAGTTCCACCCGACCATTGTGGCACTTGGGGTTTTGTTGGCATGTATGATTATTAGAGTGCTTGAGATGTAGCTACACAACCTACATCAGTTGTAGAGGTGATGGATTTCATAGATGATATGCTGAATAATACATTCAACATAAACACTCAAGTAAAATTTAGCAAGTTCATTTAATTTTTTTATTAAATTATATTTTGAAATTTAAGAATAACTAATTTAGTATAATATCAATATGATAAAATTTCAAGGTCATAGTGTTCAAGAGATGTGCTCCATTCCTATTGACCCTTATTTGTTCTTGACATTGAGTCCACATGTATGCAACTAGTATTAAAGATATTATTAATGCATTTGAATATTTGAATGTTATATTTGAATGTTTGTCTTATAACATGCTTTGGATGTCAAACAATTTATTGGTGGACCTTCGTCATCCACACCTCGAAATTCATGTCCTCAAAGAAATTTCAATTAGGTATCCTTTATTCATTAATGGTGTTATAAAACAATGTTAGCTATTTTTCATAATTTTGCGTATACAAATCTAAAAAATTGTTGAGAAACAAATATTGATGGGTTTTTTGAGATCGTAATTATATTTTCCATTCAACATCCATCTCATTCTTCCATTCCTTTCATCACACATATTTTAACCATTTTATATCACATATCCCAATCTTTAACACCTTATATATTATACCACCTTCCTCCATATTTCATCTTATACACATATTGTTACAAGAAACCTTTCCTTCTACTCACTAATGATGAAATATCTAATACATTATTACTACACACCTTGAGTTCCCACTTCGTGTCCTATATTCAAACCTTAGACACCACCTAATTCACTTTATGGTCTAATATTCCCTCCTAATTACTTCCCATTAACCTCTAGTATAGTTCACGTTAAAAATATTTTATTATCCCATCCTAGCTCATCCAAATAATCTTTATTAGTCCATTCTATGTTCCATCATCCCCTCTTGATCGTGTCACATTATCTTCTCCAAATTCAATTTTTGTTCCTTTATTCCTTCCTAATCCCATCCCATTAACATTTAATAGTTCACCCTATTTTCCATGATCCCCTTTATTGGGTGAAAATTATGTAATCCCTTTAACAGATTACAAAACTTGATTTCAGCCATAGTTGTGTGAGATACAATCTCTTCTATGAGAAAGAGGAGGCTCCCTTCTTACTTTTTATTGAAACCAAGTAAAACTAATTAAGTATTCGCAATGAGCTACACTACAATTAAGAGATGGGGGTGTGTCAAATTCATAATTCTCTCTTTTTTGAGAGAATATTTTTTACAATGCTTCACAGTTTTGAGTTCCTAATTCGATACAAATTAAAACTAAAAAAATAGTAGTAATTCCAATATTCTTATCTTGTCAAAGCAAAGACCAAGAATACAAAAATAATAACGATAAATTATAAAAAAATAAAACTCATGAAGGCACAAAGTTATTTCGTAGCTTTCACCAATGAATCCTTTGAGATATGTAACCAACGTTGTATTAGAATCACAAAGTCTTCTAGATACTTTATGATAGATCTAGGAACAACATGAATAAATACAAGCACAAAGTCTTGTAGAGAATTCACCAACAATATTCAATCAATATCATAAATTTGAATAAAAGAGTGTAATACAAAGTTTATACCGATTTACTCAAAGCCCTTTAGATCTCAATCACTAACCACTACCAATCTCAATCAAATCTAAAACATAATCGATTCCAACACAAATTATGGTATGCAAATTTCTTCTTTATTGATCAAAATAGATTCACAAAGATGACCACAAATTTTCATGTATTTGCTTCTCAAAATGGCTTCGTTGCAAAAGACAAAAGATAAAAAATACAATCTAGCATCCTCTTATTTATAGATGAGAGAGGAGAGTAAATCTAGGAAAATTAGATGAGCGAATCTAGGAAAATATCACCTAAGTAGTTGAATTATTCAAAAATGTTGTCCATAAATGTAGGAGAACATTTTTTTTTTACATGTAATTACATTTTGCAAAATGACATGTAAAATGTCAAAACTTATTTACATAAAGCATGAAAAATGATAAAACTAAGAAATCTAATCTAAGGAAAAATTTGGCCTTCTTCAACATCTTTCTCCATGAAAATTTCATGATGACATGCACTTCATCACTATCTAGCATTGGAGTGTACTTTGGAGATGATGAGGATTCTTGAGATTAACTCCTCTGATGAGATTGAAGACTTTTTTATTCCTTTCAAATCTAAAATAAGCTAGAAATCCATCATTTTGTTCATTGAAGCTATTGAGAAAACTCTATCTTCAAATTCTTCTTGGTGCTAAAAATTAGTGCTTCATCATATTAAAGGACTTGGTTATTTTCATGTAAAAGCAGTGAAAAATGGAGGTTTTACATGTCATATGTAAAAGCAGTGAAAAGTATAGCTTATGCATTTGATATGTAAGAGCAGTGAAAAATAGAGCTTCTACATGTGACTTGTGATGGAGCGGTGAAAAACAGAGCTTTTGCATGAAATATGGAAGAGCGGTGAAAAAAAAAGCTTCTACATGAAATATGTAAGAGTCATGAAAAACTGAGCTTCTACATGTGACTTGTGTTTTGAGATGTAGAAGCGCTAAAAAACCTTGCTCCTACATGTGCCAGAAAATGACGAAGGCATGAAATATGTAAGAGTGGTGAAAAACAAAGCTCCTTAATGTGACTTGTGTTTTGAGATGTAGAAGCGCTTAAAAACCCCGCTCCTACATGTTCCAAAAAATGAATAAGGCATGAAATATGTAAGAGTAGTGAAAAAAGAGCTCCTACATGTGACTTGTGGTTTGAGATGTAGAAGTGCTAAAAAAGCCCACTCCTACATGTGCTAGAAAATTTCTAAGGCATGAACTATGTAAGAGCGGTGAAAAACAAAGCTCTTACATGTTACTTGTGGTTTGAGATGTAGAAGCGCTAAAAAACCCCACTCCTACATGTGCCAGAAAATTACTAAAGCATGAAATATGTAAGAGTGGTGAAAAACAAAGCTCCTACATGTGACTTGTGTTTTGAGATGTAGAAGCACTAAAAAACCCTACTCCTACATGTTCCATAGAATGAATAAGGCATGAAATATGTAAGAGTGGTGAAAAACAAAGCTCCTACATGTGACTTGTGGTTTGAGATGTAGAAGCGCTAAAAAACCCTGCTCCTACATGTGCTAGAAAATGACTAAGGCATGAAATGTGTAAGAGCGGTGACAAACAAAGCTCCTACATGTGACTTGTTGCTTGAGATGTAGAAGTGCTAAAACATACTTCTCCTACATGTGCCATAAAATTACTAAGGCATGAAATATGTAAGAGTGGTGAAAAATAGAGCTCCTACATGTAATATGTAAAAGTACTAAAAATTAGTGCTCCTACGTGTGCAAAAAAATTTCTCTCCCAAAACTGAATTTTCACAACTTGGTTTAAAATGTGAATTTCAACAAACTAACAAAGGTTAATACTCATAATGAATTTTTGAGGATGGGGGACCACACACAAGGACCATTGCAATTTTCCTCATTTTAAATGCTTAGAGTATGTGGGCTACAAAATAGACAAGTTTTGTAGGAGTTATCCCTCAAATTGAGCACATTGAATTCGAGGCTAACACCCTCCTAGCCCATCCCACTAATATCTTCTAGTCCATCCTATGTGTCATTATGCCCTTCTACTCCAATATTATTATACCCATTATTATTTCACCCTAGATGTTCCATGATCCCCTATGTTCCACCCTATGTTCCTTTATCCATTCTATGTTATACCATCTTTATCCATGTTTCATCCTAGAAAAATCTTCTTTGTTATTACTACACATAGGACAAAATCACACTTCATGTACTACAGTCAAACCCTAGATACCTCATAATTCACCCTATGTAGCATTATTCCCTACTAATCACATCCCATTAACCTCTAATTGTCCACCCTATATTTTGTTATCCCATCCTAACCTATCCCATAAATCTATATTTGTCCATCCTATGCTCCATTAACCCCTTCTATTCCCATCCCATTACCCTCTCTTATTTCACCTTATGTTCCATTATTTCCTCTTGGTCTCGTCCCACTATCTTTCCCTAATTCACCCTATGTTCCTTTATTCCCTCCTAATCCCATCCCATTAACCTCTAATAGTTCACGCTATATTTTGTTATCCCATCCTAGCCCATCCCATTAATCTATTCTAGTACATCCCATGTTCCATCATCGCATTTGAATCCCATCCCATTGTACCCTCTATTATTTCACCATATGTTCAATTATCCCTTGTTGGTCTTGTCTCTTTATCCCTTCTATGCTATAGCACCTCCATCCAAATTGTATCCTAAGCACCGTTAGAATAAATATTTCCTTCCACTCATTATTGACACAAGTTGTCTTCTCCATTACTGCTCTATGCCTCAACAACCAACTTCATGTGCTATATTAAAACCTTAGACATGTCCTAATTCATCATATGTTCCATTATCCCTTTGAAAGTTGCTAGTAAATAGTAATCCTCACTTCATTCATGTGAACTTCTTTTTGGAATTATCACTATGTTGACAACATGCCCTCATTAACATTAGTTCATAAACATATGCAATACGAATCTCAATGAGCATTGAAATTTGGAATTTGTAAGAGTTTGGACTATCCCAGTGGACTTAGTACTTTCACCATTCTGTGATCTATAAGAACTATACTGTAGTCTCAACTGAGGCTAACCATTTACTCTTTCATTTATGCTAGTTAGAAAGGGACTACCTAAACTTCCTTATATTACTATTAGATATGTTGTTTCATTTGCAATTGTTGACATCAGATAGCCCTAGTGATGTTAGTGGAATGATGGACCATGGAGTTGTTGTAGCAATAGCTAGTTTTGATCCATTGAGAGAGGTATGCAACATATTAGTCGATTTGACATTATATTTTCTCTTTTATGGTCTATTATAGAAAATTTTCACGATAATTTTATGTAGTTTAATTTCTATCTTGATGGTTTCTATAGGTGGTTGTTACTCCAGATTGTGGACATGGTATTGCTATAAATGTCCATGATGACTATATGTATGTGGTAAGTGATTATATTTTGTTATATGCCATTCCACAATTCAATTTCTATGTATTAACAACTTTACTTTTTATTGTATCAGTTGAAGGTCCAGAGTGAAGAGAGGAGGACTAGTGAGCATGTTCAAAAGACAAGAGAACCAATAGGCACTTGATCTAGCCAAATTTTTAAGGCAACAAAAGATATTTTTCATTCTTGTAGAGGGAAATGACAATGTATTAGGGTCATTTTTTGTATGTCTATGTGGCATTTTGGAACATATGTTTTGTACTATCGATATAAATGTGACATTTTATGTCCATATGAATCTTTTGTACTAAGCTTGTATGGATTTTTTGGATATATTGTATATACTTTTATCAATATATATCATTGTATAGCCTTACAATTTTGTGACTAAAGAAAATCTTATTTTGCTACTGCCATTCTTGAATTATGTTATCATGCGTATTGTGTAAATTATATGCTTGAATGTTGTACGAATGGATTTTGTTTACATCTAAAGCTTAATTAATTACTTCCAATTGCTCAATAAGCTCCATCTAGTGCATATTATGTAAATAAGTTTCATTCCTAGTGGTTTGTATCCTTTGCAATGCTTCAATTACTTGTGCTTCACTTATTCACATGTATACTTCACTTATTCATGTGTATACTTCACGTATATTGCATGTATTCACATGTATGATTCATGCTTCCAATGTATAATTCATGTGTTCAAGTGTATTCTTCATGATTGATGTGTATAGTTTATGTATTTGCGTGTATGCTCCATGCTTCTTGAGTTCTATTATTTTCTAGTGGAAAGGACATTAACACCAAAAGATTTCAAATGAACTATAAGAGCTCCTTCCCATAAAAAAATATCATAACAAAATGTATTGTTTTTGATTCATGGTTGAGGTTGGAATCCAACAACTAATGGTTCTGATTCTAAAGCTTAGCAATCATTGCATTTGCATCTATAGAACAAGTGGATCTTTCAAACCTCACGGGCATATATATACCTCTATGAACTTGTATGAACATGCATCAAAGCACATGATAGTTAATGATCCAACCAACAAAATTTATTTGCATCTACTAATATCACAATACTTGACATTGCATTAAATGAAATCAATGCATAGGCCAATTTTAATGATATTCTGAAGATATTATATGTGTATGAACAATAATATAAGCTTGATTTCTAGATGCATCATCCATGTGCATTTATCAAATTTCTCCCATATTCATCATTTAAAAAGTTAAAAAACCTCCTTCCATTTTTTGTGTGAAATAACATGACAAATCATTGATAAACATGGTCCTATAACTACTGCCATATCATGTTTTATAACTCTAGAGCACAAAAAACCATACATCCTGGATATTGAATATTCGAATCCAATGTTTAACTAGTAGGCTAAGTTTTGCATCTCAACAAGGGTGCACTATTCAATGACAATGACTACTATTCATACTCTTAAGGGATTCAACCAGTTGAACGCAACTTAGAATGATTTCACATGCTTGGGTGTGAAAGAGGACCATTCCTAGCATAAATGTACAAACTCAGATGCATCAAAATAGTTCATTTGGTCACATGAGTTGTAAAATGAAATTTGCACCACTTTGCAACTTTGCACTACTTACATTTGACAACTTTTTCCCCAAGTGAAAAGTCACTACCATAGGAAAACACCTCTGAGGTAAAAAAAACTAAGAGAATTTATTGTAGAGGGGTCCAATACAAACCAATAGGCTCAGACGAGAAGTTTCCAAGAATCACCGTATCTGAGTAACAACATGCTAAAGTATGCAGCCATTTTGCACTTTGGACTCTTAAGGGATTCTGTTAGTTGAATGTAGCTCATAGTGATTTAGCGTGTTTGGGTGTGAAAGAGGACCATGTCTAGCATAAAAGTACCAACTTAGATGTGTTGGAATAGTTCATTTCGTCACGCGAGTCACAAAACAAAAGTTGCACCACTTTGCAACTTTCAACTACTTGCATTTAACTACTTTTTCCCCAAGTGAAAATTTGACACCACAGGAAAGGGCCTCTAAGATAGAAAAAATAGAGAGAGGTTATTGTAGAGGGGCCCAACATGATCTCATAGGCTTAGACAAATAACATTTTAACTATCATGGTATTCGAGTAACAACATGTTGAAGTTTGCAGCCATTTTGCACTTTAAACTCTTAAGGGATTCAGTTGGTTGAATGTACTTCAGAGCGATTCAGTGTGTTTGGGTGCAAAATAGGACCATGCCTAGCATAAACTTACCCACTCAAATAGATCAAAATGAAAGTTGCACCACTTTGCAACTTTGCACTACTTACATTTGACAACTTTTCTCCCAAGCGAAAAATCACCACCATGGGAAAACACCTCTAAGATAGTGAAAACCAAGAGAGGTTATTGAAGAGGGTCGCAATTCTACCCATAGAATTAAATGAAAATTTTATAAGCATCACAATATCCAAATAATAGCATGTTGAAGTTTGTAGCCATTTTGCACTTTGGACTCTTAAGGGATTCTGCCAATTAAATGTAGCTCTGAGCAATTCAACATGTTTGGGTGCAAAAGAGGACCATGCCTAGTATAAATTTACCCATCTAAACACATTGGAACAACTCATTTGGTCATACGAGTTGCAGAACGAAAGTTGCACCACTTTGCAACTTTCAAGTACTTGCATTTGATAACTTTTTCCCCAAGCAAAAATTTTCCACCATGGGAAAAGGCCTTCGAAATAATAAAAACTGAAAGAGGTTATTGTATAGGGGCCCAATGTGATCCCATAGGCTTAGACAAGAAGTTTCTAAGTGTCATGGTATATTAGTAACAACATAGTGAAGTTTGTAGCAATTTGACACTTTGAACTCTCAAGGGATTCTACCAATTGAATGTAGCTTGAAGTGATTTAGCATGTTTGGGTATGAAAGAGGACCACTCCTAGCATAAAAATATGCACATGGACATATCAGAATAGTTTGTTTGGTCACACGAGTTGTAGAACCAAAGTTGCACCATTTGATAACTTTCAACTATTTGCATTTGACAACTTTTTCTCCAAGTGAAAATTTCCCACCACAAGAAAAGGCCTTTGAGATAGTGAAACCAAGAGAGGTTATTGTAGAGGGGCCCAACATGATCCTATAGGATTAGATGAGAAGTTTATAAGTGTTATGGTATTTGAGTAAGAACATGCTAAAATTTGTAGCCATTTTGCAGTTTTTACTCTTAAGGGATTCAACTAGTTGAATGTAGCTCAGAGCAATTCAACGTGTTTGGCTATGAAAGAGGACCATTCCTAGCATAAAATTACTCACCTAGATGTGTTGGAAAAAATTATTTGGTCGCACGAGTTGTAGAATTAATGTTGCACTAGTTTACAATTTTTTTTATTCAAGGGGTAAACGCTTTTGACTGGAGCTATGAACCGGATACAACCATTCAACAATTTCACCCCAACGGGGTTTGAACCTTGGTGGAAAGAACAAAAATTCCACCGATAAACCATTACACCATGCCAATACTGGCATACTAGTTTGAAATTTTTAACTACTTGTATTTGACAACTTTCTCCTCAAGCAAAAATTCACCACCACTAGAAAATCCCTCCAAGATAGTAAAAAATAAAAGAGGTTATTTTAAAGGGAGCCAACATGATCCCATAAATTTAGATGAGAATTTTCTAAGTGTCATTGTATCCGAGTAACAACATGTTGAAGTTTGCAGTCATTTTGCAGTTTGGACTCTTAAAGGATTATTTTGGTTAAATGTAGCTAGGAATGATTCAACATGTTTGGGTGTGAAAGAGGACCATGCCTAGTGCAAACGTACCCAACCGAATGTTTCAAAACAATTCGTTTGGTCACACGAGTTGTAGAACAAAAGTTGCACCACTTTGCAACATTCAACTACTTGCCTTTGACAACTTTTTCTCCAAGTGAAAAATTACCACCATAGGAAAAGAACTCCGAGATAGCAAAAACTGAGAGAGGTTATTGTAGAGGGGTCTAATGTAATCCCATAGGTAGATGAAAATTTTTAAATCATCACGGTATCTGAGTAACAATATGTTGAAGTTTGCAGCCATTTTGCACTTTGGACTCTTAAGAGATTCTACTAGTTGAATGTAGCTCAAAGTGATTCAACATGTTTGTGTATGAAAGAGGACCACACATAGTATAAACATACCCACTTGGATGCATTAGAATAATTTGTTGGATCACACGATTTGTAGAATGAAAGTTACACCACTTTACAACTTTTAACTACTTGCATTTGACAACTTTTTTCCCAAGTGAAAATTCGCCACCATGAGAAAAGGCCTACAAGATAGAAAAAATTGAGAGAGGTTATTGTATAAGGGCCCAATACAATACCATAGGCTCAGATGAGAAGTTTCTAAGCATCACGGTGTCCGAGTAACTACATGCTAAAGATTGCAACCATTTTGCACTTCAGTCTCATAAGAGATTCAGCTGGTTGAATGTATCTTAGAGTGATTCGTTGTGTTTGGATGCAAAAGAGGACAATTCCTAATGTAAATGTACCCATATGGACATGTTGGAATAGTCTATTTGGTCACACGAGTAGCAAAACAAAAGTTGCACTACTTTACAACTTTACAATGCTTGTATTTAACACTTTTTCCATCAAGTAAAAATTGGACGACAAAAAAAATGACTGAGATAAGAAAAACCAGGAGAGGTTATTGTAGAGGGGCCCATTGTAATCTCATAAGCTTAGATGGAGTGTTCATAAGCATCATAGTTTCTAAGTAATAGCTTGTCAAAGATTGTTACCCTTTCTCACTTTGGACCCTTAAGGGATCGAGCAGGTTGAATGTAGCTCGGAGTGATTCGACGTGTTTGAGTGTGAAAGAGGACCATTCCTAGTGTAAATATACTCATCTAGATGCATTGGAATAGTCTATTTGGTCACATGAGTTGCAGAATGAAAGTTGCACCACTTTGCAACTTTACATTGCTTGCAATTGACACTTTTTCTATCAAATCAAAATTGGACACCACCGAAAAATGACTCTGAGATAAGAAAAACTAAGAGAGGTTATTGTAGAGGTACCCTACATGATCCCAATTCCCCAGACGAACTGCCCATAACTGACATGGTATATGGTTAACAGACCATCAAAAATTTCTACCCTTTTGCAATCTGAACTATTAAGGCATTACATTGCATGAATTATGAATGTTTGAGGGCAGCAATAAATTTCAAAATTTGAGTAAATCTCATTACAAGTGTTTATTTGAATAGAATGCATGCTATATTGATATTGATATATAATCAATACATTGATTCATTTTAATAAATGAAGTTTTTATAATAAGTTAGTCAATTGGTGCTAGTTATAATAGGGAGAGAATAAAAGAAGAAAAAGAATGATTAGTAACCATCAATGATTATTACACACACTATATTAATAATATGATGTTTATAATAAAATGAGATTTATTTGGTTTTCCTAATTCTTTTGTTTGTGCTACAATTGTCTAATATGCTTCATACACCGTTCTGAAACCCAACTGCTTGTACTTGTAGGCAAAATGCCTTAGGTACTCAGTTCTCGAAGATATTTTACAATGTCACTCATACATTTGAGATTCTCTTATAATTTTTACATCATTGTGAGACACCATTTCTATGAGGAAAATTATGCCCCTACCTTTTCAACCCTACCGAATTTGTAAGCCAGTGAGCTCACTAGCTTGCCAATTTGGTAGGGTTGACAAGGTAGGGGCAGCGTATGCCTCATAGAAATGGGGTCTCAATTCGGTAGGGCTGACAAGGTAGGGGTAGTGTATGCCTCATAGAAATGGGGTCTCAAGTTTATTTTTATGGGGTCTCATGGTGATTAAAAAATCACCATGAGACCCCATTTCTATGAGGAATTTTTTGCCCCTACCTTGTCAAACCTACTGAATTAAATCACCATGAGACCCCATTTCTATTAGGCATACACTACCCCTACCTTGTCAACCCTACCGAATTGGAAAGCTAGTGAGATCACTGGCTTGCCAATTTGGTAGGGTTGACAAGGTAGGGCCAGTGTATGCCTCATAGAAATGGGGTCTCATGGTGATGTAGCTAGTGAGTTGACTAGCTTTCCAATTTGGTAGGGTTGATAAGGTAGGGGTAGTGAATGCCTCATAGAATGGGTCTCTCGGTGATGTATCATCAGGAGACCCCATTTCTATGAGATATACGCTGCCCCTACCTTGTCAACCCTACCAAATTGAGTTCACTAGCTTGCCAATTTAGTAGGGTTAACAAGGCACGAGCAACATATGCATCATAGAAATGGGGTCACATGGTGATATACATCACCATGAGACCCCATTTCTAGGAGGCATACATCTCACTAGCTTTCCCATTCAGTAGGGTTGACAAGGTAGGGGAAGCCTATGCGTCATAAAAATGGAGTCTCACAGCGACTGTGAGACCCCATTTCTATGATGCATATGCTTCCCCTACCTTGTCAACCCTATCAAATTGGAAAGCTAGTAAGCTCACTAACTTTCCAAGCTCACTAGCTTGCGAATTTTGTAGGGTTGAAAAGGTAGTGGCAGAGTATGCCTCATAGAAATGGGGTCTCACAATTATTAATCACCATGAAACCCCATTTCTATGAGGTATAGACTGCCTCTACCTTGTCAACCCTACTTAATTGGAAAACTAGTGAGCTCACTATCTTGCTAATTTAGTAGGGTTAACAAGGTAGGGCTAGCATATGCCTCATAGAAATGAGGTCTCATAGTGATGTAAATATCAATGTGAGACCCCATTTCGATGATGCATATGTTTTCCCTACCTCGTCAACCTTATCAAATTGGAAAGCATCACCAAGAGACCCCATTTCTATGAGGTGCGCATTGCCCCTAGCTTGTCAACCCTACCGAATTGGCAAGCTAGTGAGCTCACTATCTTGCCAATTTGGTAGGGTTGACAAGGAAAGGGAAATATATGCCTCATAGAAATGGTGTCTTATGGCAATGTAAATCACCATGAGACCCCATTTACATCACTGTGACACCCCATGTCTATGAGGAATACACTGCACCTACCTTGTGAACCTTATCAAATTAGCAAGCTAGTGAGCTCACTACCTTGCCAAGCTCACTAGCTTGCCAATTCGGTAGGGTTGAAAAGGTAGGGGCAGCCTATGCCTCATAGAAATGGGGACTCGAGGTGGTTTACATCACTATGAGTCCCCATTTCTATGAGGCATACACTACCCTTGCCTTGTCCTACCCTACCAAATTGGCAAGCTAGTGAGCTCACTAGCTTGCCAATTCGGTAGGATTGACAAGATAGGGGTAGTGTATGCCTCATAGAAATGGGGTCTCATAGTGAAACCCCATTTCTATGAGGCATACACTGCCCCTACCTTGTCAACCCTACCGATTGACACATACATCACTGTGAGACTCCATTTCTATGAGGCATACACTTCCCCTACCTTGTCAACCCTACTGAATTGGTACATCACCATGAGATCCCATTTCTATGAGGGATATGCTACCTCTACCTTGTCAACCCTATTGAATTGTTAAGCTAGTGGGATCACTAGCTTGCCAATTCAGTAGGGTTAACAAGGTAGGGGCAACACAAGCCTCATAGAAATGGGGTCTCATAGTGATTTAAATCACCATAAGATCCTATTTCTATGAGGCATACACTTCCCCTACCTTTTCAACCCTACTAAATTGGAAAGCTAGTGAAATCACTACCTTGCCAAGCTTGTCAAGCTCACTAGTTTCCAATTTGGTAGGGTTGACAAGGTAGGTGAAGCGTATGCCTCATAGAAATGGGCTTTCATGGTGATTAGAAATGGGGTCTCATAGTGATTTAAATCACTATGAGACCCCATTTGTATGAGGCATACAATTCCCCTACCTTGTCAACCCTACCAAATTAGCAAGCTAGTGAGCTCACTACCTTGTCAAGCTCACTAGCTTTCCCATTCAGTAGGGTTGGAAAGGTAGGGGAAGCATATGCCTCATAGAAATGGGGTCTCATAGTGATTCTTCCCAATTCGGTAAGGTTAACAAGGTAGGGGCAGTGTATGCCTCATAGAAATGGGGTCTCACAGTGATGTAAAATGTATGCCCCATAGAAATGGGGTCTCAGAGTGATGTAAAACGTATGCCTCATAGAAATGGGGTCTTATAGTGATGTACATCACTATGAGACCCCATTTCTATGAGGCATATGTTGCCCCTACCTTGTAAACCCTACCAAATTGGAAAGCTAGTGAGCTCACCAGCTTTCCAATTCTGTAGGGTTGACAAGGTAGGGCAGTGCATGCCTCATAATGATGGGAGGAGTTCTAGGGTTTATAGAAGAGCAAAAGAATATGCCTTTGTACAATATAAGACATTGTTTCATATTTTATCATAAATCCACATGCTTTTCCTTGAAGACAAGTTTAAATGTAAACCATAAACCATTACAACTAAATTTAAATGTAATATACACATTTTATTGAGGCATATATAAAGGAATATACACATTATCATGTAGACCCCATTTCTAATCACCATGAGAGCCTATTTCTATGAGGCATACGCTTCCCCTACCTTGTCAACCCTATCGAATTGGCAAGCTAGTGAGCTCACTACCTTGCCAAGCTCACTAGCTTGCCCATTTGATAGGGTTGGAAAGGTAGGGGCAACGTATGCCTCATATAAATGGGATCTCACGGTGATTCTTCCCAATTCGGTAGGGTTGACAAGGTAGGGGCAATGTATTCCTCATAGAAATGGGGTCTCACAGTGATGTAAAATGTATGCCTCATAGAAATGGAGTCTCACAGTGATGTACATCACTATGAGACCCCATTTCTATGAGGCATATGTTGCCCCTACCTTGTCAACCCTACTGAATTGGCAAGCTAGTGAGCTCACTAGCTTTCCAAGCTCACTAGCTTGTCAATTCAGTAGGGTTGACAAGATAGGGTAGTGCATGCCTCATAATGATGGAAGGAGTTCTAGGGTTTATAGAAGAGCAAAAGAATATTCCTTTGTACAATATAAGAGATTGTTTCATATTTTATCATAAATCCACATGCTTTTCCTTGAAGACAAGTTTAAATGTAAACCATAAACCATTACAACTAACTTTAAATGTAATATACACATTTAATTGAGGCATATATAAAAGAATATACACATTTCCATGTATTAATTTCTCATAATTATTGTATATGAAAAAGTATGTCACTAAGTCCATAACAAATATTACAATAGTTATGAAATAACATATTGAAAATCCTCCCATTTCTCAATACTTGTAGCAATACATTCAGGGAAATAAATACTATTTGCAGCCTAGATCATAAAATATATTGTACAAGAAGAAAAAAAAGGAGTTGCTACCTAGTTTGTTTTCTCCAATCCACCTCAGGTGGCCTAGTTATTTTCATTCCAAAACTCTTCAAAAAATGTACATCCCCTACTCCCTTCGAAACACATGGGTAGTAGCCTCTCCATGGCTATTTAATCTCACTAGAATTTGGTCCACAAAAAACTTGCAAAATCCTAATAATTTTAGGCATGGACTCACATAAAAATCATTAAAAGACCAGTAACTGAATAATGTTAGACATACACCTTTTGACTAGATCTATTATCACCTTTGTGCATGCTATAATTAGATTGATTGAAGGTCCTACAATGGTGATGTGGCCCATCTTTCACTACTTTCTCATAGCATTGAACACTTGCACCAACAACCGATGTTCTTTTCTTAAGTTGACAATCTTAAGTATAACCTATAGTCACAAATGCATCAATGATAGTCCTAAATGCATATGGCATCAAACACTAGTAGAGAATACCTACTTCAAGGTATTCAATATAGAGCAACTTATAATTATCATTTTTCAAATTAACAATAATGCAATTTTGCAAACCCTTTTACAATCAAACTTAAATGCTTGAAATAAAGAAGTGATTAATAATATGAATTTACAAATTCAATGTGCATATACTTACAAATCAATCTACAGAATCATATAGGTCTACTCTACTCTTTATTGTGTCAAGTATTGCCTCATGGTCAGACTCACACACTTTCCACAAGTTATTGTTCATAGTTCTACCCTTATATTTGATCAAATGAACATTGGCTACGCCTACAAGGTTTGAGTAGTGAAGAATCTTTCAATGCATGTCGAAGTCCTCAAACAACCAAACTTCAACATTCTTAACTGGGTACTTCTAAGCCATGTTCTAGTAACAACCATTGAACTTGTAGGATATTCTATGTTTTCTCCATCTATAACTGGGGCCTCCAATTTATTTTTGACCTCGATACAACACAAGGGTAATAAATTGTACCCTCTTCATCATCTTCATCTACAATCACCACATAAATGTATGTCCTATATTGATATGTTTATCTTGTTAGATGTATTCAATGAAAATCAAAATAAAACCTAAAAGGAAGATATCTTACTAGTTCTAGTAGGTCTGATACATGATCAAATTCAATGGATGATTACATCTCCATGATTTGTAGAGCTGTCAAGAGATGATAAGTGTTTAGTTGGGTTAGACTTCTTAAAGACCATCTATCAACCCACTTTGTTGACTCGCAATCATTCCATGTAGAACAAAAGCATGACATGTTCTATGTATGGATAGTCCATGTACCTGCATTGGATCTTCTAAAAGAGTGTAGCTCGCTTGATCATGTTAGTGTACAACAATCCTCATATTTTGCAATGTTAGTATCATCTACTAAATGAAAAAAATTATGAACTAAAGAATTAGCTTCACTACCTAGACCCATTGCATGATTGTACCACTTGGAAACTAATCTTACATCTATTAAATTTACACTGTCTTTTTTTTTAACTTTTCTCGTGCGGTCTGTGTAGGATCATGATGGGCCAAAAAGTGGTGACATGATGGCTATGTGTACGGTATGTGGCTGATGATTTTTTTTACCCAAAATTGATGAAATGAAAAGGGTTTTTAAAGGAGATTCTCAACTTTCCACTAATATAACTTATACTTTACTTTGAATTTAATAAATAGTTATTATCCATTTTCTATTTGAATTACAACTAAATTCCTAATTAATAGATTGATTGAAAAAAATCTATAGCTTTCAAATGGCATCACATTTTTTGAATCCAAAACATGCATCACATTCTATGCTTCACATACTATAGGATTAAAAAATAATAATTTTATGAAGTTTTGACCAAGTTAAGGTGGTCAGACATATGAGTTTTTTATATTTTTTAAAGGTTGTAAAAAAAATCATAATTAGTTATTTACTTGGAAAAAAATTACAAAAAAAATATGTATCACATCGGGACATGAGTCCTCTACTTATACCTAAAATATTATAACAAATATTATTATTTTATTGTGGGTAGGGTGGTCAGACAGACACCTACTTCTTATTTTTTCCCTAAAATTTAAGTACTATTGCATTGAAATTTCAAATTTTCACCAAATATATATATATATTAAAAATAAACTTATTAGTTTAGAAACTACATTCAATTTTCTATAGATTCTATTCTTACATATTTTTGAAATAATATAGATAACTTATTCAAAATTTTACATCAAGTTGCCTAACTCTGATTTTTCTGAATTTTTCACCATAAAAGGGCCTTTTTTTCCATGATGATCCTATACATACCCCATGCTAAGGCTCTTTTGATACATGCACTTGCTCCATCATGCTCCCCCTTTCCATGCCCGACCTTTGAGAAGTTCCACATATGGGGAACACCACTGATTCTATGCATCTTGCTCAACCAGTAAAACATTCTGGAGTTCTTGAATTGTGATGTATAACTATCTGACCATATGATATGTTGACTGAATGATATGCCCCTGCTAGCTAGATCAACATAGAACATTTGAAAGAAACCTTGCACAAACTTTTTGAATATCCTCAATCACCACTAATATACTTTCATGTTATCATGTGTACTATCATTTCCCTGAATGAATGCTATATGCAGAAATATATCAACCTACAAGGAGTTGTATTATTGTGATTGCACCTCATTTTGTGGCTGTAATGTGTAGTTCTCCATGAACTCGACAACTGAAATAATGCTATGAAGTGGAAATGTGTCCTTGCATAACTTGAAGTGTGAGTCCAACCATCAAGCTCTATGTGTATTCCTTGCATTCTCATAGACCACCTGATCACCGAAAATTCCCATAAACTGATACACTGGAATCTTATCATTGATCAATTCACGCTTCTTTGCTTCTTTCCCACCATATAGACTATAGGCCATTGTCTTGTATTTTCCAAATTCTATAATTTCATCTCCAATTGTGTGTGTACTATCTATGTGTTGGAAAATTGGAAAATGTTGCATGCCACCATAATGATCACATGTGCCATCCAAACATGACTTGTAAAAATTTTGACCATCTACTCTTTCACATAAAATAGAAGATAAAAATTCCCTTGAGGATTTAGGTTGAGGCCTTATGTTACATTCTTGCAAAACATTTTTAGCATGCATATCTACACATATACGTTGATAAATAGTATAATGGTTAGAAAACTCAATATGTACTCTACAACAACAAGTAGTTTGTGTGCGATTTATTTTGACATAAAAAGGATTTAACATTTCAAAATACCTTTGACATATTTTAATTTCATGAAACTTCTATACAAACTCAACAAAAAAATGGGTTTGAGTGGTATCCAAATAATGCTTTGGATGTGGCTCATGGATTTTACCACCAATTATCCTTCCTACAATATCTCTTTGATTGGGAGAGGTCCTTGTGTTATCCTTCCAATAATCTACTATTAAATATCTCAAGGCTTGAGCAATTCTTTTATCTTTTCTTGGCACTCTACCCATGAATACCCATAATTCATTCCTATTTGGATCCTCCACTCTTTCATGCCTTCCTTTGGCTCTCATTATAGATGATATACTTATTTTCAATGAATTAATTGTGTTTTTAAGGTTCACCTTATTCCTCTTTTGACTGCTTAACATTGTTTTTTTCATTACATGTAGTGTGGAACAACTATCCTTCGTGTGTGAGGTGGAACTCACCCTCTCATATGCACTCATCAAGTTATTTACAATGGAATTTTTATTTGAGTCATTCGAAAATCTTATCCCAAGAGCCTTCATGGTAGGCCTAAATTTGAGTTGCCTCATCATTTCAACAAATAGTTAGCATCTTCCACCCTCACTTAGCTTCTAAAAAAAAAAACTCCATATCCTCTATGCATATCTTTGACATGAACATTTTCGAATTTTATTAGGAATCCATTTCAAAACATTGGAATCAATATCAATAAAAAATTTAGGTTTTCTATATGCAAAACTCTAGGAGGAGTTCTCAAATGTAAATTTTTGTACATATTACAAATGCCAACAACATTGAGGGTAGATTGTGTACCTTCAATCAAAGGTGCAATTGATGACATACGTGGAGATTGACATGTAAAGGATGTTGTACCTTGAACTTGAGATCTTATTTGTGGAGTGCTTTCAAATAGAGATGTGTTTTCTAATGTACTTTCAAAATGAAATTTTGTTGATGGTGTCTCTTTAACTATAGATGTGATTTCTGATGTACTTGGAAAACCACATGTTGTTGCTAGTATGTCTTCAACTGGAGATGTGATTTCTAATGTACTTGGAAAACCATATGTTGTTGGTGTGTCTTCAACTAGAGATGTGCATTCAACTTCACCTATGCTTGATGATGTTCCCCCAACTTTCAGATCCATTTGTCTTTCCATGAATTTTGTTCATTTGTGCCCTTTGTTTTTCCAATTGGACATCTCTCTTAGATTGCACGCAAATTTTTGGCTCTATGGGATACAATTATTTTGCTTCACACACTACAATTTTTGATTCTCTTCTCCTTGCATTTTTAATTGCACGTTCTTCCGGTGTTAGAGCCTTTGGTCATTTCCTTAGCATGACGTTGAATGCTACATATTCACAAACACACATAGAACATAAGTAAGTAAGTCATTTTATGAAACATATCACTGATTACATTGTATTTTATGAAAGAAGACAATGAGTTGTTTGGAATTATCAAACATGTCTATGCTAGAACATTTTTCATACATACATCTACCTCCATACTGCAAGAAAAGTACTTGTAATGCATTTTTTCAAACATATCCATATCACTAATTACAATGCATTTTATTAAACACACCAAGAATTTTATGAAACATATTGATATCATTGATTACATTGCATTGAATATATTTAAAACTCAAATCATTAATTTGCATTGCATAACTAATGTGACTTATCAAACATTGCATATCTTTCCAAACATTGTTGTCCCCAACCTAGTGTTTATAGTGAGCTTCAAAAAACCCACAACTTTTCATGCATTTGGTGAAAATATATGAAAATTGGTACTAATTTTCTATAGGCCTCTATGCATGTGCCGACAAAAGGAGGGTTGCTAAATCATCATTTTGTGTGAGTTATTGAGGATAGTTTGTTTCTTTTTGCAAGTTCTATAATATGTAAAACTTGGTACTTTGAGGGATTTGTGCAAAATTGCTTCATGTAAGTGTTGATCAATGTTAAGAAAGGTTTGAGGGGAGTATTTGGAGTGTGGGGAAGTTCTTAGGAGCAAAGACTTATGTCAAAAATAGGGTATAAGTTGCTGCCACCTTTGGAAGCTAGAGATTATTGTGCTTATTTTTGTCAAAACCACATTGTGATTGTCAACCAAGCCATGAAGAACATGAATTCAAAGAATGGTTTGCGATGCTATATCTTTGAATTATTCATTGTTTATTTGGCAATGAGGTAACTTAGAAAGACAAAAATAAATTTCAATTGCATAAAATTTTCCCTTTTTTAATTTCTTAGAAAGGTAAATGGTATGAATGAATGGAAACTTGCATTAAATCAACTCTGTCAAGTCACTTGAATTTATCTAAGCACATGATGAAGGTGAATTTTTTATGGCACAAAAAAATTAATGGAAACTTCCATTAACATTTATGAAAGATTTTAGGTTTTCCAAATTAGTTGAAAATAAAAGTTTTACCACAACCATAACTAATAATGAATTTGAATCTATTGTCTTGTTTTCCATTTTATATCTTCAAGCTCCTAAAAATTAAACTTTTACATGCAACATCCATCTAATTTAATGTGGAATTCTGTGTAATATTGAAGGTTAATAAAATCATCAATGAATGGTCTAAAAATTATCAAAACAAAACAAAAAAACTCAATATAAACATCTACATAAATGAAATAGAGTGAATTCCACTAGCCATGCTAGAAATGGACTACTATAAGCAATGCAAATAGAATTCATAAGCAATTTTGTGTTAAGATGATGTCGTTTATATAAGTTTAAACATGAATTTATCTAAATTATGTCATGTTTTTCAATTTTTTTCTTCAAACTCATAAAAATTAAATTTTTTAATGCAAATCCCATCTAATTCAATGTTGAATTCTATGTCCAATTTTTATGATTAATAAAATCATTAAAGCAATTTAGTTTATATTGTCAAAAAAAAAAAAAGATGTACTAAATATAAACGTTTCAATATTACCAAAATGAATATATTACTTGAGATAATGTAAAATGATGTAGAAACTTCAAAATGTCTTCTTTTATGTTGTATAGCATAAAAATTGGTAGTAAAAAGGTGATGGATCAAGCATAGATTGGTACAATAAGGAGTCAACTGCATAAAAAATGCATTTTTTGAGTTAGATAAAGTGTTGAACCAAACAAATATAGAAGCATGTGGGCCTAAATCATGGGCTCAACCCCTATTTTAACGTTTCAAGGTAAAACACATTTGGAACTCACCAAATTTGGTGAGCGCAAAATGTGTTGATTTGAAATGTTTTCACAATATAAAGAGGAAGGGAGTGAGACCTGAGAGGCATAGAGAGTTATCCAGTTAGGGTGGGGGGAAGTACCTAACAATGGGAGAGGGGTTGGGAGGGATGAGACCTGAGAGATACAAAAATTCCAAAGGGGGAGAGAGGGAGGGAGTGTGGGAGAGGGGGTTGGAGTGAAATATATTTGTCTAGGTAGGTTGGGAGGTACGTGAGATATGATAGAGAGGGAGTGTGAGAGAGGGGATTGGAGTGAGAAAGATTAGTCTAGGTAGTGTGGGAGGGAGTGAGACTTGAAAAAGAGAGAGAGAGACTTGAGAGGGAGAGAGAGTTATTTAGTTAGGGTGGGGGGAATACCTAAGAGAGGGAGTGGGAGATATAGGGATGGGAGACCTAAAACTTAAACCCTTAAAACCAAACCCTTAAAACCTCTACCCTCTACCCTCTACCCTCTAACCTTTACCCTCTACCCTCAACCCTCAACCCCCAACCATTAAACTGTAAACCCTCAACCCTCAACCCTCTACCATTAACATTT
>VDFB02193867.1:636086102-636100745 GCA_007258455.2 Sequoia sempervirens
AATGGGTTGGAGTGAGATTTATCTGGTAGGGTGGGAGGGAATGAGACCTGAGAGAGGAGATTGGAGTGAGAGTAGTCTAGGTAGTGTGGGAGGGAGTGAGACAAAAGAGAGATAGAGAATTTATAGGGATAGAGAGTTATCCAGTAAGAGTAATGAGGTAGAGAGCGTATGAACGGAAAAACCTCAAATATCCATCTATGATCATAAACCACACACTCTCAACATTATTAGAGTGGTCGATCAAAGAGAGGGGAAAGTTACATTTTGTTCAAAGCAGGTCATTTAGCGAGCACCAAATTTGGTGCTCACCAAATGACACATCCCATTTGGCCATGCCAAATTTGGTGCTCACCAAATGTGATGTGCCATTTGGCGAGTGCCAAATTTGGTACTTGCCAAATGACTTGCTGTGGATGAGTGAATTGACAGGATTTGCTAAATTTCCTCATATTTTTGTCTGTGCTCCCTATCACATTTGCATGTATTTCAATGCAAGTTTATAAAAAAACTGTGATAGCATTAAACTCTCTCTTATCTATCTAAATATATAATTCTTTTTTCATTTTGATTTAGTTAAGGTTTTGATCCATAGCTTCTCTTATAAATGCCTTTGTTTTTGGTCAACAACCAACATGTGCTAGTTTTAGGATAGATTTTTACTCATTCATCGAAATGTGAAACAAATTACATTTTTTGAAACTAGAGTCCATTCTACACATGATGAAAAAAATCAATTTTCGATTAGTTTTCAAAAATATTAGGGGGGAGCATGCTCAAATTTTAGCTTTTCAGGATCTGTCCACTTTCAAAATTCATAAAATATTATATATTAATTTAAATTTTTTTTTGAAAAAATGACGATAAACTACATGTTGTTAGCTAATTTCTCACCATTCATATTTTTTAAATTCTAAAAAAAAGTTAATCAAAAAGGGGGAGCCCTCAGGCGCTATGCTATTTTTTTGATAAAAATAGGACCTGTTTTGGACCCCCCCCTTTTTTGAGACTCTTAATCTTCATTAATTTAAAAAAGAATTAGTATCTTAGAAACTAGACTAAGAGCACTTCAAATTTTGTTCTTGCTGCATCTTGAAATTTTGAGTGCAACTATCTTCATTTTCTTGTGCACATCAGATTTTGCTGATTTAAAAAAAAAAGTGGTATCTTAAAAGCCAAAATTGTGTCACAGATCCATGCACTTACCCACTTGGCACCACCTCAAGTATGCAAATGATTTAATAACACTCTGCCTCACTCCATACTGCAAATTTGCAAAAGATATTGAATGAATGAGACTGATATTATGGAAAACAACCTAAATGGTAAATCTCGAGAAACCAAGAGCACAACTACTGAGGGTTTCAAAGTTGCATTCTTAAAAGATTGTTATCATCAGAAAAAATAGGTATGTCTCAAATAAAAACAATTCTACTAATCATTTTGTGCATGTAATTCTCCATGTGATCTTGTATCTCATGACGTATGTGCATGCAACGCTCTATATCATGTCCATTAACATGGTGGTACTAAAAAAAGCATTTGCATCATACCAATAAAGATAAGGTTCCTTCAAGGGTCAAGGGTTTTCCAAAGTTATGATCTTATCCTTCGAAAATTTTTATAAAATGGAAGAATAAGATTCTACTAACTTTGTAAACTTGTTGTGTCTAAGACCATGATCATTAGACGCTATGACTAAATTCACAACAAATTTTCCCTTTTCTAAAATAGACACAATAGACTTTCCTTCTAAATGGGAGTGCGAGAAAGATCCCCTAAACTGAACTACCATTTGCTAATATTCCTGTAGTGCGACACACAGATGCACAAAGGAAGGGTATTTCATTAGGGAAAACTTCTCCTGCTAGGTTTGTTGCAAGTTTCCTATGAAAACCTTTTACACATTAGACTCAGGTAGTGGGTATGAGATCTATAAAAAGAGTGCTTGGTATCATGTTATGAAGTCAGTTATCTTCTCATTATCTCCTTGCTTACATTGGATAAGATTCGAGAAAGCCATCTTTAGATTGATGTTAGCCTAGAACTAATGGAGAAACTAATCAAATGAGAATATAGAATTATCAAGCAAAGAACAATACCAATCGAGTGTTGTATCCTTGAGAGATCAAAGAAAGAGTTTTTCCATTACAGCTTCATGATGAAATAAATTTGTACACATGGCATTGAAAGTTGACACATGCATCTATGGATCCCCTTTACCACCATACTTTTTGAATTTAGGAATATCCATTACCTGAGGGAAAGGAGTACTCAAAATTGCTACTGACAATGGACTATGTGTTGTGTGGTCTCACAACACGCCTCATTTTTCTCCTTGGAAAAATGTGGACCCCTGTTTTCTTTCCTACCGCTTTTCATTCCTTTGCTTTTGCTTATGTTGGTGTGTTGATTTTGGGGGGAGTTGGTAAAATGCAAGTTTTGTTTAAATATATTTGGTCTTTGCTTAAGTCGTTGTTTTTTCTTGGATTCGATGTCTTAGTCTTTTTATGAAGTTCTACTAATTTTCTGGATCTAGAGTCTCATAGTTGCTGCAGTTGTGTCAAAGACATATCTTTGATTCATGATAGTTCTCGCTTGGTAAGTCATCATCTGAATGAACCATCTCAGTGTGTGTGTTCTTTTCTTCATTGGCTAGCTCAATGGTTGCTTTTCTTTTTCTTTAGCCAGAGGTCGGAAGCTAGAGGTTCTGTTAAAAAATGTTCAAGAATCACTTTGGATCTTCCTTGAACCCGATTCTTAGTTCCTCCCTCTACTCTCAATTTTCATAATCTTGGAGGTAAGTGTCTCAGTTCTTGGTAATATTTCCAAGGTTTGATACTGGAGGTTTTCAATCATAGTGATCATCAATGATCATGTATCTAAAAGGCATTTTCCTCATAAAAATGAAAGTGCCACAAGAGTGCCACCTAAGCTTTCCATGCTTTCTTCTTCTCTAGTGGTGGGCCTTAATAAAAACCAAGGCGTTCATGATTTGAACCCTAATCTTCCATGATTGCACCTTTATTCGAGAATTAATGCATTGTAATAGGTAATTAATGAAGGTGGTGAACTATAAAAATGTACTTGGTACCACCTCAAGCATGCAATTGCTTTTATAACACTATACCTCACTCCATATTGTGATTTTGCAAAAGATATTGAATGAACAAGATTGATATTGTGGTGTGGGAGGAAAGGTATATCTCAAGAAACCAAGAACATAGCTACTAAGGGTTTCAAAGTTTCATTATGAAAATATTGTTATCATCAACAAAACCAGGTATGCTTTGAATAACATAAATTCTGCTAATCATTTTGCACATGTAAGTCTCAAGATAATGATATTTCCCTTTATAACTGAAATGTGAATTATTTTGATGAAAATTTAATTGAATGATGAATTGAAAGTTTTATGAATTGTTAAAGATGAATGGTTAAATTTAACCCTAACTTGCACATAAGTCACATATCCAAAAAATGCAAGACACACTGACAAAAATGAGTACTTTCAAAGAAAATCCAAAAAATGAATTCAAATATTGTTCTTTGGAAGCTATACCAATTGGTGGGATAGCTAATGATACCCATTCATGATGGTTCTCTAATGTCAAATTCATCGCATGGGATTGGTAAGAAAATTCCTCTCAATGTACACATAATTTTATTGCAAGTGGGTTACATTTAGCAAGAGGGTTTTCAACAACAATGGAGGCCCCTAAACTAGTTATGGAATGATTAAATTGTTACAACCTAGAGAAGAGAGTTGTTGGGAAGGAGGGAAAAATCTACGCAGATCTCTCTATGAAAGGAATTTTATATACATTTGGGCTTCTCAAATTTCCTCATATGAACCCTATAGATGTAAAGATGAAGGCTAAAACCCACCTGAGCACCAAAGAGAAAAAAAAAAAGAATTATGATTACCCCATGGTGTCAGGAGGAAATGACAAGAAAGACAAAGCCAATTCTAAGGTCTATGTTCAACCCAAATGTTCAAGATGTTATAACTATGCTACGAAGGATAGCTGGATTGCAAGATGTTGATAAGTTCAAATCATGGATGTTTGTAATCATAGCTAAATTAATGGAAGGCCTTGTGAAAATGCATTGGGGAAGTTTTATCAGTGAAAGGTTACATGATCAAATAAAGGAATTTTGAAATTCAAGATGTTTTTCTGTCCTCAAATATTATCTATTCTTGCGCCTGAAGGACAAATAAGCAAGGGTTGAATAGAGTCGGTACCTTGGGCATAGATGTAGGAAATAATTTGATATATGCTCATTTACCTAAATTACTATTCATGAATATAGGTATCATTATCAGAGAGTCAATGATGTGTTTTCCATGAAGCTGGTAAGAATAATGGAAGGAAACAAAGCTAAAAGGTTGTCTCTGGAAGCACAAATAAATATTAAACATGTTGGAGGATGGTACATTTAGTTTCCCACTTTCACCTACATTAGGGTGGAAGGGTTTGATGGATGTCCCTTCATGTTGCCTAGGTACCCTTCAGATAAATTGTTCTTATTGGAATTGGTAAGAGAGCTGAAGCCATCTCATGATCTTTACAGTGTGGCACATAAGAGAAGTTCTCTCAGATTTCCCATTGTAATAGGGAACTACAAATGCAATGCACTTAAAGTAGCTAATATGTGTAAGAAGTTAAGGATGTACAATCTAGAGTTCTTCCCACTCTAAAGGATTAACTATGAATCGAAAGGGAATATTGCCAAGGGAATAGTCAGTCAGCATGCTCATGTTTATCATTGAGAAGATTACTGGCTCAATTGTGATGACAAGCATAAAGTTAGGAGAATAATATATGCAAGGTTTTCATTACAATCAATACATATTATTAAGATCCATGACATTACAGATCAATTGGAAGAAGATGATGGAGAAGCACTGAATTCGGCTTATAATGAAACTAGGGTCTATGATGAACCTATTCTAGATCCTAATTATGAAAGTAGAGAAATAACATCTATTGAGGAATTTTCTAAAATATTTTTAATGCAAACTCAATGATGTATCGATAATTTTGGTAAAGCTTTGAGAAAAGATTGGATAAGGCCCACATACTCACTCAATACAAAGAATAAACAAAGAGATGAAGATGAGCCTAAGCATGAGGAGCCTACTAAAAAAAAGAGAAAAGCTGATAGAGCAACTATAGTTGTGCGTATTAAAGAGAAAACCCCTGATGCTTCAAGCCAAGCAGTTTCATTGAAACTAGCTAGTCAACACAAATAAAAAAAACCAGGTAAGGTCTGAATAATAGTGAAGCCTAGAGTGGCATCTTCTTACATAGTAAAACCAAAGACTCAACTTATGACTAATGAAGAAGTGGGAATCCAAGAGAATACTTGTACATAGACAGGGTCTGGATCCCAAAGAGATGCAACTTTATTTACTTCTCCCCCTTCAGTCAATATGGCCATATTAAAATAGAAACTAGGAAAGACTCCAGTGGTCTTAGATGAGAGTTTTGAGCTAGATGAAGACCATAGTAAAGAACAAATGGATAGATTAGGTTCCATGTGGGAATGAGAAAAGGAGAAGAAGTCTAAAGATAATCCCATGGTACAACCAATGGTGGAAGAGATTCCAGATACAGTGTCGATTCCTATAAATGTTGAAGAAGAATTCATAAGAGCAACACTTGCCCCATAGGAAGGGAACCCTACAATTCTTGCTGAAATGGAAATAGGGGAGATTGTAGGACAAGATCCCACTGATGATATTATTATCAAAGATACAATTGATTCCCAACCTCCTCTAGGGAATGATCAAAATGATGTTGAAAAACCAAATGTTTTTGAAAAGTCAAAACGAGACTAGGTTGAAATTGAAGATAGAGAACCTTCACAGACCGCGGGTGATGGGGTAGGAAATGAAGAGAATCCTAATGTGATAGGATATGAAGAGAGTGATGTCCTAGGGACTGATATTGAACACATGGATGGATAGAAAAATATTCCTTTGAGCTGAAGAGATAGTGTTGAATCTCGGTAATCTAGAATCCATGCTAGTGAATGCCAAAGATGTTCCATTTTTAGAGGATGTGACAAATAAGGTTGAAAATGTAAGAGGAGAAGTTTCTGAGTGTACTGAAAACTAGGAACAAAGAAATGTTATAGAGGCTAAATATAATGAAGATGCACCTGATTGGTTGATCAAAGAATTAGCTTTCCCATTGGAAGTAGAATTAGTACCTCTAGATCTCAAAAGATTAATGCAAGAAGTGGAGACTCCCAATCCTAGGAAAAGAGTGAAGAAAAAACATGTGATGCAGAAGAATGTAGATGGAGGAAAAACACTCCATATAGCTAGTCTAGTAGTGGATAAAAGAAAACATGAAATAACACCTAGGGAATAGAAGGTGACAAGTATCAATCTTGGAAGTTCATCCTAGGAACAAGAATTAGAAGAAATGAAGATGAACTTGGAAACAACTGCTTCAAGGGTGCAAAAAAGTAAATAGAAGAAAAGAGAGTTGAAAGAATGGATTTCTAGCCTAGATAATTTCATAAAATCATTAGCCCAATCTAGTTAGAGACAAACTGAATTGCTTCAAAATCCAGTACTCATGTCACAGGAACAGGGGGATGCTATCACAACACTTCACCATAGAATGAATGTATTTGAAGAATGGATGAAGTATTGGGTAAGGCATGGTGAAGAGCTAAACATAGATACAATTGGGAAGTACAAAGAGGCATACCATTGGTTTGAAAAGTCCAAAAGATTGGAAGGAGAATGTAGATTTTGATAGGAGAAAATTGATGTTGAGAGGCGAACCTTAGAAGCTCTCATTCAGATAGATGTCCAAAAATCAATGAGAGAGAGGATAATCTTAGAACAAGATGTTCCAATATGTGAGAAATGGAAGAAACAGTTAAGTTGGGAAGGTGAAAGTTTGGTAAAATGTATAGAAGGATTTGAGAAAGTCACCAAGAGATGCAATAAATTGATTGATAATAGATCAAGATTTCATTGAAGTGCTAGCACAATAGGATTGGATCTCAAAACACTAGGATAGGAGATTAAGGAAGTAAAAGCTTTTAAGGAATGAATTGAAAGAGTAAACAAAGACCCTATTTAGTTGCTAAACTGAGAAGTCATTGATGAAATTAGATAGTGTAGAAATGCCATGGTCCAGTATGAAATAGAGAAAATGCAAAGGAATGCAAATATCCTCTAGATATCAGAAGATTATTTCAAGATCAAGTACAATTGGAAGATAATTCAAGGAATTTCAAGAGAACATATGCATCAAGTATTAACTGCCTTATGAGAGTATCAATTGAAGAAAGGTGGAGAAGGGTTCCTAGACTTGAAACTTGAGACAAAGTAATGAATCACTGGATACCATCCGATACCAGAAGTATTACAAGGATATATTATTGAAGTTAATATTGTAGGTTGTTCTCGGTTCTGGTGGAGGTTTCTCATCCGGTATTCTAAGGGATACCAGCGACCTCGTTTTATGCAGAGTGTTGCGTACCAGAGCTTGTAGTTGAAGATTGATGCTATTGAAGAAGTCAAAGCTTTGACTTTTTTTGAAAGATTTCAATGACAACTGACATCTGCCACATGCTATATTTTGATTTTTTGTTGATGATTCCCTTTGAGACTTAAGTTTAAAACTTTTGAGGCTTGTTACTATAAAAGGCCATTTGATGCTTTACTTTTATTTTAAGTTAAAAATTTGTGGATGATGAAAGAGCCAAAAATTCTTTAAGTTTTTTCCTTTTTTCCTATTTTCTGAATCATTCTAGATTAAAAAATTGTATGCACATAGAGCTTGATCAATATCAAAACCAATTTGAAAGCTGCTGGTTGTTATCTTTTGTAGCTAGTTTGTTCGCTCAGTCAAATAAGATTGTATGCTATGTCGTTTAAGGGTGCATACATAACCTACTCAATGTCCAAAAAAAAACCCCTTCTTTAAGAGCTATGAAGCAATCTGGTGATGTATTGAGTGGTTTTCTTTGATTTGATCAATTCATGGGGAATGTGTGGTTAATACTTGGGAGAAATTTTACTTTTCAAGTATTTTTGATGCTTTATTTTAAATTAGATATTAAATTCAGAAAATGTACCAAAAAAGAGATGAATGAATGGAAATAATATTGCAAATCTTTATTTTCCATGAAATTGTTGAATGCTTAAAGCTAAATCTAGGTTACTTCCACAATACTGGTTTACAATTTTTGGCCAAACTAGACACTGAACTGATTTTTTCTAATTAAATCTTCACTTTCAGGCACCTATAACAGCTAAACCATGAGGAATTTGAAGACGATGAAAACTAGTGATTTGTGACATTTTGTCTATAGATTCTAAATATATTTTTTTTCAAAAAATTTGGAATTAGATTGAACTCCTTTTTCCATCTCCTTTGAAAACTAGTTTTTTCAATAAACACCATTTTTAAGGAGTGACACTCACCGTATAACACATAAATTTTTCTCCATGAAGGATAGAATTCTAATTTTTTCAAATTTAGATTTGTAACTATGATATTTAGTGCTTCCAATTAGTTTCATAGTGTTTTATTGAATACTTTTTCATTAATCATGTTTCAAAGTCAAACCAATTACAATTCAGACATAGGCAGGCTATATAACACATAACTTTTTTTGTATGTATCAAAATTCAATTTTTTTTGTTGGATCAAGGACTTCAATATCTGGTGCACTCATATTTTTCAAATTTTTTTTATAAACCATTTTTCTAGATGTGCAGAATATAGAGCTTGATTTTCGGTGAAAAACCTACATTTACAAGAATTAAAAAATAAATATAATAATAAAATTAAATTTATTTAAAATTATACTTTTGGGAAGCTTATAATAAGGACTACATAATTACAATTTTTTTTTTTAAATGAATTCATTTGAGCCCCCAAAAGGTAAATCAAAAGTGGTTTTTTATCAACATTTTGATAGGTGTAAAGGAGACTCCATTATAGGTATGGTTTAAAACTAGCGGGGTTCTATCTGAGGGGGTTTGATCTGAGGTAGTTTGATCAAACCATATTCAATTGGAGTGCTTTAAATGAAACTTTTAAAGGCTTGAATCATTATGTTTTCTAAGAATATGCGATTTTAGCAAAAATTAGAATCACCCAAAAATTGTAAACCAACTTTGTGGGATCACCCTCTACTTAAGTGATAGCAAAGTTGTTTGATGTTCATGAAATATTATTGTAAATCTAATGATTTCATGAAATTTTTTAATGATTGGACTAAAAATATTCCATTTAATGCCTATGATTCCTTTAAGAACTGTAAATAACCATATACCCCTCGAGATTAACAACAATATCACATCGTACCCTGAAGCAAACTTAGTATGGTCAAGACTTGACTACCAGAGCCTTGGGATTAAGCTAAGTTAACTTTCTTCCTTTTAGGACTCTTTAGATTTCCATGGGTCAGTATTTCAAGTAAGGATAGGTTATTCATGGTTTTCCTATGAGGATTTTATCTTCACTATTGTTACAACAAACATCATGATCAACACTATGTTGGAAGAAAGGATGGAAAATATGTTTGGAGAAGGCTTGAGAAAAGCTCACTAACTGGTTTTTCATTTAACCCATTTTTTGAAGAAAATCATTAATAATAGGGTTAGAGGATGAAAAAGGCCTAGTGGAACCTCCAGAATGACCACCACCAAAACCACCTCCAGAACTAGCTCTCAAGCCACCACCATGATCACCACCACAGGTAGGACCTTCATCGGTGCCACCTCTACTACCAAAACCACCACCATAGCCTCCACTAGAACCACCTCCACTAGTGCCACCTTTGCTACTAAAGCTACCACCACTCAATCGACTAGAGCCCCCACCGCTAGGGGAAGTAGGAGGGGTGAAGCTAAAACCAATAGGTATTTTACTCACCTTGACAATGTTAGGCTTTTAGGTAGTAGATGAAACATTGATCGAAGGGCCTATTTTAGCCATGCACACAGATGTGGTAGGCATCAATACGCCTATTTTTCTCTCATAAGCGTCAAGCACCTCTCCTCAAGTAGTACCTGATCTAGTCTTATATGAGGGGATAAAGGCTTCAATTAGATCGGTAAGGACACATAAGAACTCTATTCCTGTTTGATCCTTTCGTAACAAATATCTCACCTCACTAGTAATTCTAGCAACTTTCACCATGTTTAGTGCTTTATACAAATGATTCACATGGTCTAGCAATCTATTATATAATGCTAAAATGTTTTTTGCAGGGATATGCATGTCATCCTTGTCCATGAACAAAGCCATAGGGGATATTGGAGGAGAAAGAGCATGAGTGGTCTCATCTATGAAACCCATCTCATTGATAAAAACTATAGGAAAACCAATAGTAAAGTTAGTAGCCAGAGCAATGGAAAAACTAGTGGTAAAATTAGAAGTGACCTTCATCTTTTCCATTGGTAGGTGTTGCACAGTTCTTCTAACAATGCACTTGGAAGTCATAGACTGGGTTGTGATGCTCATAAACCTTCACAACATTCAAGTTTTCCACATTCACCAAATCTGAATGAAAAAGTATAAAAAAAAACAAATGTATAGATGTTGTTCACATTGGGTTCACCAAAATGTAAGGTAGGGGGACCAACCACACCAAGAATCTAGTTCACAGAGAACCGGGAGCGGAGGGCTGCCCTATCTTACCTCAAGCTAAGTGGGTGGTTAAGTCAAGGATAGATAATTAAGAGCACTCTCAAGTCCTTCTACTGCTCTACTGATCTGAATGCTTAAATGAGACTAGACGAGCCAGTTTCTAGAATCTGAACTACACCTTAGAAACCTCTCTACTTGAGGATGACAACGTGACTCAAGGACAACAATGCAACATGCTAGCATCTCTCTAGGGTGATAGTATCCATATGGCCAAAAAGTGTGAAACACAGTGCATGAAACAAGAAAACCTACTAACCTTCTATATAACTAAGTTTAACGAAATGAACAAAATGATAAACTATGAGAAATAGCTAAGTAAATGGTAAAGAAAGGTGATGAAGACCAACTCATTGAGAGTCTAGTTCACTAGTAAGCTCCATATACACATACACCTACACACATCCAAGAAGAGAAGAATGTTTGGGATCTATAGGGGTTTTCCTTAGTAAAACCCATGCTTTGGTGTTTCCATCTCCATAGACATCCAGGATAGCCATGAAGTAGAAAATGCGATAAAGGAAATAAGAATATCAAATACTAAAAATGATAAATGCTATTGTATCAAACCACAACAAAAGAGGATAGTGAAGCAATACCACCTCCACCCAAAGGCACTAAAGGGCAATGAGATTTACTAAGTCAACACAACCATAGTGGTGATGAAGGAGGTCTCACAAGACTCCAAAATTGTAGCTTCTATGGTATGACAACATGTACAAAATGAAGCTGATGGAGCAACAAGCTGTTGTGTAATGCTCAATGGATTGCAGAAGATCACATGAATTTTGAAGAAGATGAGATAGATTTCTAAAGAGATGCTAAAGAGATCAAGTGATAGTAAAAATTATGTATTTGAAAAAATATTAGGAGGGAAAGAGTTGTTTTTAGGTTGACTGGTTGACACAAAGGCTTCATGCCTAATGGAGAATGTAACGTACTTGTAGACTCTAGAGGTAGGAATCTGTTAGGGATGACAACACATCATGTAGACATCCACGCACTACACTCGCATCCTTGAAAAAAATTCCCCCATTGACACACAGGAAAAATGCCAAATGGATGGGAGGTAGGTGAGTGATGTGGAATTATCTAGTCAAGTTTGATTTTTCTAAAGTAGGGGATGTAAAAGGGGAATTTACATGAGGGGTGCAAATTCTCTCCTATACAAATAGTAATATTTTTTTTCTTTTGAATAATCTCATTATAATATCCTAGTTGTTGCACAAGCTTTAAGGTACAAATGTTTAAGTCCTGTACTAGTACTTTCTACTGGGGCATCCAAAAATAAAAAAATTGGAATTTTGATCACAGAAGTTTATTCTTGGAACCAAATGCACAAGTACATCAGTTTCAAAGAGGGGGATTATCGCCACTGACATCATGAATATTTAACTTAATCATAGCTCGTCAATTAAATAAACTAAGTTTCAATTGATTATCATATAGTGATCGTCTATCTAAAATTCACTAGTTCAACTTTATTTGACCTGGATCCTTATCATTATTTCTCTAGCTAATAAATCAAATATTTATTTATCTAGTTCTTATCACTCATCCCTTTGATTTGATTTGAACAAAGAAATCAAGTCAAATGGGTCAAAATTTAATCATCATTGGTTATCTATTCTAATAGTTTGGACCTAATTGTTTTCCATCACACCTCTAGATTCCGCAGAAGATTTCATGCATTGAAATAAAATCAATTTATTGATTTAGTTGAATTCAATATTTTTCATTAACATGGCATTTTTGAGGAATATTCTCAAGTTTGAATTAAATAAGTGGGACATGTAATATATCCAATGTGCACACGTCTCTACATGTCTCACAGCGTCAAACCAGCATTAACTCGGGCTCAAACATGAAATTCTTCGCACATTTTCCTGTACCCGTATTATCTCAACCCATGAAATGATGATATGTACCTCACTGGCTTCAAACATCCTCATATTTCTCCTCATAAGAATTCTTTCAACTTGAGAATCTTTAAATAGAGACCATCTCCATTGATCAAATCCTCCACAACTCCACAACTTGATCCACAAATCGTATGCAAAGTCACTCTCTTCATTTGAGAACTGATTTTTCCCATCTTAGCATTTCATATAATTCTTCATAGCAATTTCATCATGGAGCTCAAGCAAGGATTGGGAAAGGGCTATTTTCCACAATAGCACCAATCCAATATGAGATAGAGTTTGATTCTTGCTTCCTTACGCTTTCACTTAGTTCATTTGATATTTTGTTTGCTAGTAAACCAAAGAAGATTTAAAATAATCTTTTGTTTGCTAGTAAACCAAAGAAGATTTAAAATAATCTTTTGTTTGCTAGTAAACCAAAGCAAAAAAAATATTCTCTATAAGATTCATCTAATTACAAGAATAATGCAAAAGAAGCAAGCAAAATATAGAAAAACATCATTCTAATAATCAAACCCACATCTTATAGTGGATTGGTGCTTCTATGGAAAGAATCCCTTTCCCAACCCTTGCTAAGATAAGCTAGATGATAAAATGCTATGAAGAATGATATGGAATGCTAAGATGGGAAAAATCAGTTCTCAAATGAAGAGAGTGACTTTGCATAGGATTTGTGGATCAAGTTGTGGAGTTGTGGAGGATTTGATCAATGGAGATGGTCTCTATTTAAAGATTCTCAAGTTGAAAGAATGCTTATGGGAGGGCAATGTGGGATAAAAAAAAATCCAATGAAAAGAGGCCACTTGTCATCATGTCATAGGTTGAGGGATGTGCAAGATTTGGGAAATGTGCCCAAGAGGGGGAAATTTCAAATTTGAATTTGAGAGTTAATGATTAGTTTGACCTTTGCAAGGGACATGTAAGAGACATTAATTGCTTTGTTGGATGTACATGTCCACTTGATTTTGAATTCAAACTTGAGGGAATATTCCTCAAAGATGCCATGTTGATGGAAAATGTTGGATTTAATAAATCAGTAAATTGATTTATTTGTGTAAGTGGCAAAATCTAGAGAATGTGATAGGTAGTTAGGTTAGGCTAATTAGGATTAGATTAGCTTAATGATGATTAGGATGTTTCAAACCATTTGACTTGATTTATTTGATTTAAATCAAATCAAAGGGAGATGAAAGGTGATAAAGATTTAGTTAAATAAATATTTGATTTATTTATCTAAGGTGGATAGTGATGGGATCAAATTAAATAAAGTTAATTTATTTAATTTTAGATGGACGATCCTTAGATATTAATCAATTAAACTTGGTTTATTTAATTGATGAGAGAATATGATTAGTTAAATATTCATGATGTCAATTTGACGAGTCTACAATTCCATGTCATTGTCTATCAATACTCTCTTTATTTGGTATTTATGGATGCAAAATTGAAGGTATAAATACTAGTTATGATAGGTGTGTAATGGAAGATTCCTTTCAGAAAATATGAGGTTGTGAGTTGAAGTGATATGCCCCACCATGGCTTGAAACTAATTAGTGTTAATATCATTAGGAAAAAAATAGTCTAGGAAGGATTTATCTAAAACTTCTTTATGAGTTGGGGATATCTTGAGAAGTTTGAGGATGGAAATCTATGTAGGAGTATTTTTAAGATGATCAATAAGGTTGTACCTAGCCTGTGAAGGTTTAGGAAAAGCTTTAGATTGTGGTGTGGCTCCCTAAATTATAATCTTCCCTTGTCATGTAGTTACATTAAACTCAAGATTTTTACCAACTATAGTTACAACTAAGATATGGTGATTGACTTCAAATGTAGCACCCACTACATTGTCATAGATGTAAGCGATTTTATTGTAGTTCCTTTGATTACCTTGATCATTTCCTTTATTATGATTGGAGATTGGATCCTTGTAGATTCCCAAGTCCTTGTTACTTGAAGCTCCAAGATGATGTTCAATGTCAACCTCTCCCTTATCAATTAGATCTTGTATGAGGTTCTTTAGTTCCATGTAGTTA
>VDFB02193867.1:636100845-636154184 GCA_007258455.2 Sequoia sempervirens
CTTTTTCTTTGTCATTGGAGGCGAAAAGAAGAAGAAAAATTGACTATCTGATTGTTGCCTCCATTTTGCTTTGCTTCACTTTTTTGGGTTTTGCTCAATAGGGCTTTGGATGATATTTCTGAGTCTTTGGCTATATTCTATATTGTAATTTTTTGTCGATAAACATAATACATTATAGCTCTTATTTTATCCCTTGTATTATTCTAGGCCTTATTTTTAAAAACCTCAAAATAATTACAAAGTTTTTAGATATGGTATATACCTGCTAAAATTTGAAAAGAATTGTGCATTTTTACTAGAAAGTTCTTAGATAAATACTGTTCACCAGTACACCTAAAAGCATCTCTTTGAATCTGTATGCCTTTACCTTTTTGCATGTGTTTTTTTTAAAGGTATTTTCTACAGCACTTTGGAATTAATTGATCGTCTTGGCTTTATAGCAAATCTGTGATACTCTTACATTGAACCTTCTTCTAGGTAAGAATCAAAACATTGCCTGATTGCTTGACAATGATAAATTGTAGCTCCATGGGTTATTTTCCTATCTCTTTTCGGCCTCAAGGTATTTATTGGATTTTCGTGCATCAATTTGTACTCAAAAAACTTTAGGGCCAATTTGGGGGTAATTTTATCCATCAATAGGAAAACTTGTCTATGACTATGCCCATCTCTTTGAGGGGCCAATCCAACACATTGAATTGCCACAATTAGGTTTTTAAAAGTTGATTCAGTTGACCCATCCCCTTTCACATCATAATATGGTGAAGTCTTTGGAAAAACCTGGTATTTGATAACAAAATTTGACCCTTGTGATTCTTCAGGCTCTTGGGTACTGAAAGGTGTGACATTTTCGAGCAGACCCAGTATGACTCTTATTTTCCTCAAGAACTTATGAATTTTTTCTTTTCCCCTCTTTAGCTGACTGATGACCACTCTGCCCTTGGGAATTTGCTGGAAAGACACCTTTTCTTTTATCATCAGGGAAAATGAGGTTGAAATGATCGCAAAATCTGATACAAATCCTTGGGCAAGGCTAGATTTACCCAAAAAAGACTTTTGTTTAATTCTGGGTTTCAGATTGTCTCAAAATTTTTTGTTCTTGAGAGCACGAATGTTTCCCAATTATTGGTAGGCATCACACTTAGTTGGTTGAATCCCATCATAAAGACTTCATTGTCTCTTGAGGACTTATGTACTAACAATGATATTTCTTCCCTGGTTAAAGCTTGGGAGGACTGCCGCATCAATGTTGGGGAATAATGATTATCCAACAAAATTCTTCCTCATTTGATGGAAACCAATATTTTCAAGAAGCTCTCCTTCGAGTAGACTATCCTTTGTCTCTACTCAGCTGACCTGGGCCCTTCGCCTAAGGTAGAAATTAGCTAGATTATACCCGGGTCATACCCTTTGTGGTCATATCTGCAACATAATTCTTTCATTTTTCTTTTATTCCCATGAAAGGTCCTTATGCCATCTATTGATTTTTTTCCTTTTTTGACACTAAGCTTACTATAATCCCTTGAAATCATAGAGAATTTTTTCTTTGTCAGGTTAGAAATTGATTTTGAATATGTTCCGATAAGAAATGTTTGACAGATGGTGCCATCTTGAAATTGGGGATTTCCTTGCATACCGAAAACTTTAAAACTTTCGATGAGGTCCCTTATATCTTCTTCTCGGTATCTTAGCCTTGCATTTTTTGTGGTTACTTGCCCACAGATCTAGCTTTCCATGAATTCTAAATTTTTGATAGCTTGCTTCACACCCGCACCTATTTGTTCCACTGGATCCAATTCGTGGACCAATACTTCATAGTCAAATTTGCCTGCAGAGCATGAAGATGGAAAACAATAAACCCCTAGATATCTCGACCCTATTGGAAATACCAATTGAGCACCTATTATAAGGCCAACATTACACTTGACACCACCAAGAGGTACGATCCATACATGATTATAAGGTAGATCACTGAGCTTTTTCAGACTCTTCATTAATTTCAGACAGGCCTGATCTCCATCAAAAATCACATAGGTGCTTAGCCCTGTTGTGCAGAAGTTTCCAAATGGATTAGAATCAGTGAACTGATTTAGCAGTATCTCTTCTTCAGAATTCTACTCATATGTACCTTCTACTCTTGTAGGAATTTTCACACAGTACCTCTCCTAGCGAAAGGTTGGGATATCATCAGATCTGAAGCATAGTTTTGCATCATCCACAATATGTTCAAGATGCAAAGATTCAGATAAAATCTTCATCTTTTCTCCATGTTTCATTCATGGTATCAAGTGGGACTAGTCAAGTGCCAGCTATCCACCAAGTTTGGTGATGAAATCTCTTGATAAGCACATTCTGAAAACTGATGGAATGTCAATTATTACTACTTCCTAAGTGAATTTCTGGCTTGGACAAGAGAAGAGGGTCAAGGACAGATCCCTTATTCTACCAATAGTTAGTACTTTCTTTCCATCAAGTTGCATAATTCCCTTTTCAAGGGGCTTGTACTAGAGCTTTAGAGCATCTACCACTTACTTGGGGATAACGGTTGTGCTAGCTCCTGAATACATCATATTATTGTGCAATAATTTATCTCCTATTATAAGCATCAAAAAGAAAGGTGTGGGTTTTATCCTACTTACCTCTTTTTTTTTAATGTTATCCACATTATTTGTATAATCTATTAATTTCAGAGCTTGATGGAAAAAATTAGATTTGTCATTTTTGCTCTGATTGCTTAACTGAGTCACACTCTCCTGCACACTTTGTCCTTCCACCTTTAATGCTTCTTGAAGCAGAGTTTGTTGCTTGGGAATTGATATAACATCCCACAATGAAACATTGATAGGTGTCTTCTTCAATTGTTTTACCACGTTAAGCACCTCGACAGTTTGGGTTTTTCGCTTAAACGGTGGTATCTCTTTTCTCTTTGGAGGAAAACGTTCCATCAAAGCTAGAACTTGTACTTTATTTTCCTCCTTTGCTTCTAGGGGCTGATTATGTAGCTGTGGAATAGGTCAAAAAGTGGGTGGCAAGAACTACTTCTCCAAGGGAAACAGTTGGCGTGTTTGAGGACGTGGCAAAGCTTGTTGTACATATTCCCCTATGAGCCTTCTTTTTGATCTTTTATTGTAATCTAATTGTAATTGCAAAATTATAGTCATCAAGGCTTCGTTTGTGAATATCGCTTTGTCTTCCTCCAACCATGAGAAAATATCCTCATCGGGTGCAATGTCCAACTCTTTTTCAAGGGACATCCCTTGCATCTACTCCCTAAGATGAGCATTCTCCATTTTGGGAGACTCATATTCGCCCACATTTGGGAACATACCCTTACTCCTCTGTTCATCCACCTTTTGTAGCATATTTCCCCTTGGAAAATCTTGGGGCATATGACTATCATTGCACAAGAAGCACTAGACATTTTTGTCATCCACCAAATTGTTTTGGCCTAGGACTATCTCCTTATTCGGACTTCCCTTGACTGACTGTAATGGCATAGTAACATGAACTATCTGATTTGTTGACAACACCTATTGACCTCCCCCTCTGTAAGATCCTTGATACAAATTTTTTTGGTAAGGGGTTTTCCTCCTCCGTAGACCTGAGTGGTCATTTTCATAGGTGTCACTTGTTGTCATTTGATAATGAACAATTCATTAGCAAAATTTTGCATCAAATATTTTATATCAATAAAATCCACCGCCATTGATGAGAGACTCGATGTGTTGGCCTAAGTGGTAGGGTATTCATTCATAGGCTACGGGGCCACCAGCTTTAATTGCACAGTGGGGGTGCTTGGATTCACTTCCTCTTGGCGGCTATCAGAGATTTTTGTGAATACTGGCATTGGTGGCTAAGGTGAAAGTTTCCCAACAATGATTAGGTTATTCTCTCTGTGCATCACCATCTCATATGTGTTAGGTACAATGTTCCCTCCGATGGAGGTTATCATAAGTGTGATATCGGGATTATGGCCTTTAGGTAGAACATGAACGCCATAGCAGCCTGAGTTCGAGTAGTCACGAGAATCCTTTAGTAGGTCTTATGGAACCTAGTATTGAAATTGCTCATGGCTTCCTTTGGGGCCTTCTTGATGGTGATTAGCTATTTTAGTAGTGAAGAACAGTCTCCCTTTATAGAGAATCATTCGAAAAGGCGCTACCCAAGTTGGTTCCAAGAAAGAATGGAACCCAAGGTTAGAGATCGATACCAATCTTGAGCCTTTCCCTTAAAAGAGGCAGCTAACAATCTTAGGGTGATGTTCTCCTCTGATATGTTGTGTACCTAGCATACCTCTGCTATATCTTGAAGGTGATTGAAAGGGGTTTTGAAATCCTCCCCAGAGAATCTTGGGATAGACTTAAGGGCATTAGTTGGTATAGCAGGCCATACATCTAGGGGTGTGGGTGGTTGTAACAGACTACTGTTGTCTCATGTTACAAAGTTTCTATGAGTAGGAGGAGGTATTTGAGCCATGAGGAAAATATTTCTATGAATCAGGTATACAGGAAATCTTATCTGGAAATTTAATCCTCTAGGTCGAGTAGATAAGGTTCTTGATAAGGGGCTTTGACTTCTTACTCTATTACTCCTTACAGGTGATATAGAAAATATAGTTCTTCTCCTTCTAGGGTTTGAGGTAAGTAACTAGGAGTAATAGAAATGACCTCTCGAGGATGCTCTCATTTGGAATCTAGGCATCAAAATTTCTAGTTTCCTTCCTTAGCCTGATTTAAGAAATATTTCTAACTTCCAAATCAGGCATTTGGAAAAACTTTTGTCCCATCGGGCATGCCAGAAAAAGAACTATTGATCATCAAAGCTTGCACCTCTATGACATTCTTATGGGCAATTCAGTGAGTGGGGGATAAATTGTGTCTCAGTAAATACCTCCATTTTTTTTTATAGAAAGCCAACTCTTCTTTTGGGGTTTTGAGATTAGGGAGAAAAAAGAAATGTAAATGTAAAACATGAAAGGTGATATGCCAAATCTTTTACAACATTTCAAACTCAAATTATTTCCTATGATTGATATAAAGGACACAGAATGCCACAACCCTTCATTGTTGGAAAGAGAATGAATAGCAAAGGCTAACTTCAAGCACAGTGCATACTTTCAAATCTTTCTGCAGGTAATGTTCATTGAGGTCTGATCAAACATAAAAAGTCCTTAGAGTAAAAGAATAATATTTCAGAAATTATAAGAACCCTGTCTCCTAATACAACATAGCATAGAAAAATAACAAGTTCAAAGATAATAGAAAAGTCTAATGATAGTTTGATTTTTCCCAAAAATGCTACTTCGGAGTACAAGCATAAAGCATAGAAATCCACTATTTAAACTATCAGAATATAGCTTGCAAGACATAGTGTTTCATTCAAAATGATAGTATGAAGAAAGAAGACTTGAAAAAGGCCATACATGCACAGTCTAAAAAATTTCCCTTAATAGTTCATGCTTTAATTAAAATTGAACTTTGAAACAAAGGGTGGATGCCAATCCGATAATAGTTTAAACCTTAATAGATATAATTTTCTAGAATAAAGTAGTTCTATAACTTGCTTTCTGAAATACAATTCATAAACTCTAAGAAAATTTAAAAGGAAAATAATTCCTCTTTTGGGAGAAAACAACTTCCTCTTGGAAAATTCTTTTTCTAAAAAATCATTTTTTTCTGGTAGCATCACCATCCTTTTATAGCCACTAAAGAAAGAAAACACCACCTTAATCTAGAAGTAATGACTTCCAGGTGTTGACGGTTGCTAGCACACGATCTAATCCCAGACTCTTAGTTAGGCTGCAAAAGATCCCTGTATTAACTCCTCAACTACTACATTAATATTCTCTAGATATTTTAGCAAAGATAAGACCTAAATATGATAAAATCCTAGGAACAACTACCTGGAAATAGACACAATTGATTGATCTCATTACTGTAAGGTGTCGTCTCAAAGCTTCCATCCCAAAAACCAAGAGAAGAAAAGAAAACCAACCAGCTCAAACAAACTACCCAACTAGATATCTTCATAGGTGGTGTGGATAACCCGTGACAAGGGGATGACATGCGAGCAAGGAAAAAACTCTTAAACCCACAAATATAGCTCCTAGGTAAAATTCCAACCAACAAACACATGTTCCAAAACTCCTCCCGAAAGGAAAACAAAAGGGAAAAGTTTCACAGTCGCCATGTTGTGCATTGTGCACCTTTCTGATGTTTCATTTGAGTGTGGGTGCACCTAACACCAAAGACGTTTATGCAAATCCAAAAATAAAGTGACTGAGGTAAAAAGAAAACCTTTACAGTGTACTTTGATCAACTCTATAGTTTCAAGGATCTGCAAAGTCCCTTGTTTGAACCTCCTTAGGAGAGAGTACCTATGGAGTTATTTTCCTACCCTGCACTTTCAAGTTTGATAAATCATGGTCTACTTCCTTGACAATTTAGGTATAAATTTATAACTCTTTCGATCTACTTTACTGAATACTCATTGACACTCATGCTCGCTAAAGTGGGGGGAAATTTTATAGGAGCGAATTTGCACCCCTTGTGTAAATTACCCTTTTACATCCCCTACTTTAGAAAAATCAAACCCAAATAGATAATTCCACATCACTCACTTGCCTCCCATCCACTTCGTGTTTTTCATGTGTGTTGATGGGGAAATTTTTGTTAGGGCGCAAGCGCGACGTGCAGACATTTGTGTAGTGTGCTACCATCCTTGACAGATTCCTACCTCTAGATTTTGTAGGGATGTTACATTCTCCATTGGGCATGAAGTGTAATGCCTCTATGTCGATCAAACGACCCAAAAATGGCTCTTTCCCTCCTAATCTTCCTTCAAATGCATAATTTTCACTATCACTTGATCTCTTTTGTAATCTATCTCATCTTCTTGGAAACTCATGTGATCTTCTACAATCCATTGAGTATTACACAACAGCTTGTTCCTCCACTAACTTCATTTTGTACATGTTGTGCTACCATAGAAGCTATGAGTTTGGAGTCTTGTGAGACCTCCTTTATCACTATTGCAACCGTGTCGACTTAGCTAAGCCCATTGTCTTGCATTCTCCCTTCATTGGCCTTGAGTGCCTTTGGGTGGAGGTGGTATTGCTTCACTATCCTCTTTTTTTGTGGTTTAATAGAGTAGCATTGTATATTTTTTCGTATTTGATATTCTTATTTCCTTTATCGCATTTTCTACTTCATGGCTTTCCTAGTTGTTCATGGAGGTGGAAACAACAAAGTGGGGGTTTGACTGAGACAAACCCCTATATAGCCCCAACATTTTTCCCATCTTGGTTGTGTGTAGGTGTACGTGTGTGTGGAGCTTGCTGGTGAACTGGACTCTCACTGAGTTGGTCTTCGTCACACTCTTGTTCATCTACCTTCTATACCATTTATATAGCTATTTCTCATACTTTATCATTCAGTTCATTTTCTTAAACTTAGTTAGCTGGACAAATAGTATGTTTTCTCGTTTCCCACACTGTGTTTCACACTTTCTAGCTATACAGATGCCAGTGCCCTAGAGAGATGTCAGCATGCCATTTTTATCATCCTTGAGTTGCACTACCATCCTCAAGTAGAGCATTTTTTGAGGTGCAATTTGGATTCTATAAATTGACTCGTCTAGTCTCATTTAATCATTTAGATTAGTAGAGTGGTAGAAGCACTTGAGAGTGCTCTTCATTCTCTATCCTTGACCTAAACACCCTCTTAGCTTGAGGCAAGATAGGGCAGCCCTCCACTCTCATCTCTTCATGACCTGGAGTCTTGACATGGTTGGTCCCCCTACCTTACACTATTAGAGCCTATGATGACATTGAGAGAGATTTTGAAGGCACTATCAAACTTCATGTTCAATTGAGACCAACAATAGCGGAAGCAACTTTTCAAGTATTAGATCTTGAGCTACCATATAACCTTCTCTTAGGACACCCTTAGATTCATGCAATGTGATGAGCCAAAAATATGCTCACAATTTGGATATCTTGGTGTACTTTTACTACCCTCACTTTTGTTGTTCATGGTTATTTAACTCTTTAAGAAACCTTTAATTAGGGGAAATCCTGTAGTAATACACTTTCATGTTCCTACAGCCTATCATGTTGACATGTCTATATTTATTACCCCGTTTGACTCCCTAAATGACTGGTATAATGCATGTAGTTTTTGAATGATGAAATAGATTTAAATATGTGATTAATGAATGGATATTGTGTATGTGCCATGCGCCTTTTCTTTCACATATGTTAACTTGTGTTTCGCAAGTTGTTCAAGAAAGTATGATCGAGTCAAGTGCAGCCGATCTCGACCTTGCAGTAAAGTCCATTTCTTGCATGACTTCGAGGAAGCTCTGGCAAAGACTCTTTGACCAAAACTGTTGGGAAGGATTTTAAATATCGGTTAATCTGGAAAGAGTGGAGTGCTAGATTCTCTCTGGATCGGGTTGAATGGATAAGCTCATTTATGAAGTCTGATCCTTGATTTCAGGATACATTTTACATCCACATCTTTCTTTGTTAGGGTTAGTTAGTTAGTTGTTTTCCTGATTTAAATAAGTGTTCCTCCTGCACGAGTGAGCAACCATAGTACAAGATAGAAAGGATATCATGTAAGAGTTAGTGTGATAATAAAAGCTGAATCTATATGATAAGAGATAGAGTTTGTTGTTAGTTTTCATATGAACAGAACAATGTATACCATTCTGAGTTTATGAATAAAGTTTGATGAAGTTCTGAGTCCAGTACTTGCGTAATTAGTTTATGCTTGCTAAGGGGCCATTAGTAAGTGTCGTAGTTAGTTGGTTAGTTGTTTCTTTTTTGTTGATCATCGGTTAGATTTCATCTTTGAAGTTTCTAGCCTGACTTAGTCTTATATTGTTCTGCGGCATCGAGGGAATCCATCCACAGTGTCTGTTCCCTCCTAGCACTCGAAGCCAATTCATAGTTTGTTTCTCCCGGGTCATGTAATTTATGATTTACGCTTTGGTTAGATTATGGTTCATTACCTTCTTACATGTAGCATGGGTAAGAATTCTTTCCAAGTATTTTATTTCTGTTAAATTGTGTGGTGAAACTAGTTCTTAGTGCATATGATACTGTTCAAATTTCAGTATCGTTCCACGGTTTGACAAGTAAAATGGGCGAGCCATGAAAAGATATTAGTCACCTACTGGAATGTCCAATTCCCAAGATAGGTTTTTTCGTAATTTTCATATCCTTTTATGGGCACAACCATTTTTGGCACCATTTATGGGGATGGTGTGAAGCTAAGAACCTATCAGAAGTCATTTTTAGCATTAGTTTAGTTTGTTAATCAAGAATTTTCAAAATCCTTCAAATCACCATTCATTCTATTGCATGCATAGAAGAAGAGACGCACAGGGAAGGTTCCTCCTTGAAAACCTATTTATTGAATTGCCATTTGACCCAGCTGATGAAAAACCTGATGAAAATCCATTTGCTCTGATATTCTAGCAAGCAAATATGGCACATAATCCACCTAATCCACCTCCTACTTTTGAGTTTCCCATTGTTGCCTAGCAAGATACTAATAACCTTAAAAATATTCCTTCTTCATTACTTCCCAAGTTCTATGGCCTAGTTATGGAGGACCCAGAAACTTTCTTGTTTGAGTTTGATATCCTTTGTCGCAGTTATGACTACACTTCAGATGCTCACAAACTAAAATTGTTTCCTACTACCTTGAAGGAGGGAGCTCTCAAATGGTTCATTAGTTTGGGAAGGGGTGTTGTTGATAGTTGGGCAGTCATGCAAACAAAATTTCTTGAGAAATATAAGGAATATTGTAAGAGTGGTAGTAAAGGTGATGATATATTCAGAATTCAATAGAAGGAGGATGAAAGTCTAGAGGATTATATCTCAAGATTCTTGTTTTCCCTAAAAAAGAATTCAAACCATACTCTCAATGAAGAATCTCATAAACTACTTTTTCTAAGGGGAATCAGTGATACCTGTATAGACGCCCTGGACCTGATGGGAGGAGGTGATATAACCCAAGCATCTTAATGGATGATATCAAGTAGATATGTCTCAATTACTCCCAAGCAAATGTGAAGAAGGGTAGAGGTCATCAAGCTACAATGGGCAAGTCTTCTTCTAGTGGAGTTTCCTGGATGGAGATCATAAATTTGTTGTATGATTTCAAGCAGGACATCATAAACAACATGGCTACATAGTTGGATACCATGCAAGCTCGCAAGAAACATGCAGAGGCTGAAGCAATGCTGGCTGAGTTCTGTCCACATTGTAGACAGAAGAAACGTGATTGTAGATGCAAGATGGTGGCTAACATAGAGGCTAAATAGTTACCTAATGATTTTAAGATGATAGTAGGTGATGATGACCAAGTCTTCTTTGTTGTACAAAGGAGACCATAGGCTCCAAGACAAGGTATGCCTCAAGATCCTTTAACTTTTTATAATCCTTACTCTAATTATAATAGCCAATGGCAACCTACATATGGCCCATCTCCACCTTGGAATGCTCCTCAACCATACTGGCCTAACTATCAGAGTCCTCAATTGCAACCCCCTCAGGGAGGTTGGCAGCAGCCACAAGCACAATGGACTCCACCTCCAGGTAACTGGCAACAGAACCCTCAATGGAGAGGCTCTCAACAATGATAGAACCAACCCCTTGGATTCCTGCAATCTCAACAACCACAACCTTTGGCCCTTATGCCTCCTCCTGCAACACCTGCAACAAATACTGGCCCTCCAAAACAAATGCCTATGCCTGCTCAACCATTTCCAAATCCTAATAATAAGTAGCAGCAGCAACAGCAACCTATGTATTATGTAAAAGCCAACTAGTATCCAGCTTATGCCCTGAATATCAATAATATCCATTTCAGGTCTGGAACCACTCTCCCTGCTCCATAGCCACCTGTAATTATAGAGATTCCAGACTCTGCCGCTGAACAACCTACTGATCATGTAGAAGATATACCTATATTAGCTACTACCTCTAAGGAACCTATCCTGCAGCCTTAGGCTACACCACATTTTCCTTATAGATTGCAAATGACTACATCTAAGACCATTGAAGAGCCTACCTTTGATATTTTAGAGCAGTTGAAGAATGTACAAGTTCAAATTCCTTTTTTTCAAGCTATTAAAGATGTTCCAATCTATGGAAAAGCCATTAAAGAGGCCTATCTAAAGAAACAAAGAAGAAAGAAAAAGGATCCCCAAACTATCCATGTTCTAGGACAGTTAGCTAATATTATGTTGGGGAAGGTTGTCATTCTAAAATATATTGATCCTGGAAGTCTTGTAGTAAAAATAAATATCAATGGTCAGGTAGTAAAAATGTTTTGGTTGACCTTGGTGTAGCCATTAATGTGATGACCAAGCACACTATGGAGTGTTTGAATATCCCAAACATTCGGTCTACATCGACTGTCTTGTAGCTTGCTGATAGTTCCATGGTTACACCTGATGGAGTGATAGAAGATGTCATTGTCACCCTTGAATCTTGGGAATACCCTGTTGATTTCACCATATTGTCCACTAAGGCAACCTTAGGAGGATATCTTATTATCCTAGGCAGACCCTAGTTAGCTACAGTTGATGCCCTTATAGGATGTCGTTCAGGAGACATGACAATTTCTTATGGTTAGTCAAGAAAGAAATTGGCTTTATACCCACCTGCACAACCTCTGCCAGATTTGTCTCAACCAATTTGGCCAGATCTAGGAGAGGAAACTGAAGAATTCAATTCATTAGCTCAGTTAATGATGCTACAAACTAATCTATTTTCCCAGCTTTAGAGTGAAGATAACCTGCTTCCACACATTTTGCAGTTTAGTTCTAGTTTGAATAGCCCATCTATTTTGGACAGCCATTCTCAGCAATGTTTCCTGTAGCAACTGAATCCTGAGAGCCATCATGATTGCTATTATGTGATATACAGGCACCACCTTTATCAACAACCTCAATAAATGATCTCACCAAATAGATAAAAGTATCTCCAGGCCGCTGTCTAAATATTAATAATAAGTTGCCTCCATCTCAACAAATTACCCTAGCCACAATGTTGCAAGCCCACTGCAGAGCTTTTGCATGGGACTATGGGGATATGAAGGGTTTAGACCCAAAACTCTATACACATCGCATATATATTAACAATGACTTCAGACCTATCAGGCAGCCTCATAGAAGGATTAATCCAGCTTTGAGAGAAATTGTTAAAGAAGAATTGCAGAAAATGTTAACAACTGGCTTTATCTACCCAATCTTCGATAGTCAGTGGGTTTCCCCATTGGTCATTGTTCCTAAGAAAGGAGGAAAATGGAGGGTATGTGTAGATTATAGAGAGCTCAACTTGGCAACAAAGAAAGATTACTTTCCTCTTCCATTCATTGATCAACTTCTAGATAATTTAGCTAGGAAAAAGTACTTTTCATTCTTAAATGGCTTCAGTGGGTACAATCAAATCAAGATTTCTCTTGAGGATCAAGAAAAGAATACTTTTACATGCCCTTGGGGAACGTTTGCCTATTCAGTTCTTCCTTTTGGTCTTTGTAATACTCCTGCAACTTTCCAGAGGGCAGTCATAAGTATCTTCTCAGACATCTCCTATGATTACATGGAAATGTACATGGATGACTTTACTATTTATGGTACAACATTTGAGGAAGCTCAAGCCAACTTGGAGAAAGTACTATAGAGATGTGAAGATCACAACCTATTGCTGAATAGTTAAAAGTGCTTCATGATGATGCAGGAGGGAATAGTGCTTGGTCACTATATTTCTGCTACAGGAATTCAGGTTGATCCTGCTAAGATTGAGGTCATCTCTAAGTTACCCTCTCCTGCTAAGCAGAAAGAAGTACGGAGCTTTCTAGGCTATGCTAGATACTACAGAAGATTTATCAAGGACTTCAACCAAATAGCAGGCCCCTTATACAGTCTGTTGAAGAAAGATGCAGATTTTTCTTGGACAGAGGAATGTGAAAAAGTATTTCTTGACTTGAAAGTCGCCCTTACACAAACACCTGTTCTAAAAGGACCTGATTGGTCACTTCCATTTCATATTCATACTGATGCATCAGATTATGCAATTGGAGCAGTGTTAGGGCAAAAGGATGGTTCGATAGAACATGAACTCTACTACATAAGCAAAAATCTGCAAGGGGCTGAATTAAACTACACTATTATAGAAAAAGAAATGTTGGCAATCATCTACGCCCTTAATAAATTCAGGCATTATATCACTGGTTATCAGATATTTATCCACACTGATCATGCAGCAATCTAGTATCTCATGAACAAAGGCTCAATATCTGGGAGACTGGCAAGATGGTTATTGCTGCTACAGGAATTTGACATTACAATTGTGGACAAGCCGGGTAAAGCCAACGTAGTTGCTGATTTCTTTTCTAGAATTCAAAGGCAAGATGACTCTGCACTTATTGAAGACTCCTTTCCTGATGAGCACCTGTTTGCAATCAAGGTTATTCATCCATGGTATGCTGATATAGCAAATTATCTGGCAACAGGAAGAACTCCTCCTCAATTCTCCCCTAAGGAAAAGAGATTATTGGTAGAGAAAAGCTTTAAATTTTCTTGGATTGCAGATTGCATGTTTTATATAGGGCCAGATCACGTTATGAGGAGATGTGTACAAGAGGAGGACACTCATGATATATTGCATGCAATCCATGATGAACCGTGTGGTGGAAATTTTGCTACCAAAAGGACAACAATGAAAATTTTCAATACTGGTTACTATTGGCCAAATTTGCATAGAGATGCAACTAAATATACGAGGAGATGTGACAGATGCCAACGGATGGGAAGACCAACTCGATCTGATGAGATGCCTCTATTTCCATAAGTTGTAGTTACACCCTTCGACAAATGGGGACTGGATTTTGTGGGACCAATTGATCCACCTTCCAATGGTAAGTCCTACATCCTTGTATGCACAGATTATGTCACAAAATGGGTAGAGGCTAAACCTATGAAACATGCTAGGGATAATAAAGTGGTTGAATTCCTCTATGAGGAAATATTTACTAGGTTTGGTGTCCCTAGGGAGATAGTGACAGATCAAGGAGCACAATTTACTTCTACACTTATCATAGCTTTAGTCAATGAATATAATATACGGCACAAGAAATCAACTCCTTATCACCCCCAGGGCAATGGCCAGGTTGAGGTCGCCAATAGGGACATAGAGGCCATTTTGACTAAAACTGTATATTTGCATAGGAAGGACTGAGCCACAAGGTTACCAGAAGCTATATGGGCCTACCGTACTACCTGGAAGACTGCTATAGGATATACACCTTTTGAAATGGTGTATGTTAAAACATCTGTGATGCCAATAGAATTCGAACACAAGACTCTAAGAACAACATTAGAGATGGACATGGATTTAACAAATGCACAAAAGGACAGAATCATGCAGCTCAATGCTCTGGATGAACTCCAAAAGCATTCCCTACAGCACACTAAGATAATACAAAATCAGAGAATAAGGTGGCATGATAAATACATTAAGGAAAAGAAATTCAAAGTAGGAGATTGGGCTCTGCTTTATGACTCATGATATAAGGACAGTCTAGGAAAATTACAAACCAAATGGTTGGGCCCATATGAAATTGAGAATGTATTTACTAATGGTTCAGTTCAACTGGTTACAATTGATCCTATTAGATTCAAGTTGTTAATTAATGGACACCACCCAAGGTTGTACCATAAACCAGTCTCAAAAGAATAATTCATGCAGCAGTTCGTGCAGGATCCTTCCGCTAATCTTCCTGCAGCCAAAGGCTTTAGCCTTTCTCCTACAGCTTCACCGTAATTTTGAAATGCATGCTTAATAAAGGTTTCCTTTTTAAGGAAACCCCTTTTTCTTCATTCCCATTTGTTGCCACATTTCACTTTCTTTATCTTTTGTCACATCCATCTATTCCATTCATTCATCTCATCCACCCACATCACCCATCCACCTCATTCATCTGCACCACCCTTAATTATGATCTCATTCCCAACTGTCATCTCATGTCGAAGCCGTCATCTTTATCAACACGTACAAACATTTAATGAAGGTACACAATATTTTTGTTATCGCATTATTGATTTATTTCATTTTATTCATTTACTACTATGTCTATATTAGTCATTATTACTCAATCTCCACCTATTCTTTAGTACATGTGAGGACACATGTCATACTTTAAGTAGGGGGTGGGATAATCCATTTTTAAAACCTGTCCTTTCGCCGCTGTCACAATTGCTTAGATAATATTTCTTTATTATTTTCTAGTACTTTCCAAATATGATCGCATGTCTTTTTCATTGCATGTTTTTCATTGTAAATTACAATTAAAACTGCTTGTTCAAGAAGTTTATTTTTGGAAAAGAAGAAAAAGTGACGGCGGGACAGAAAAGAACTAGAATAGAAAGGGAAATTTTTGGATTTTTAGAAAAGAGTTGAGTTCAGCTAAGGAAAAACTATGAACATGGGTGGTCAACTGGTAAGACATGAGCTTGTAGCTCATGAGTTATTAATGCAAAATCCTCAAACAGTCTAAGCATTCAGCCTCTGTGGTTGGTTGAATTACTTTTTGAGTTTAAATGCTTTCAATGAGGAGGCTGTAGGTGAATTTTTGAGAACCCTTTCTGAAGGAGAGGCTACAGTATGGGGTCTAACAGTTGTTGTAACTGAAGAAAGAATTACATAGGTAACCGGGCTTCCAACTGTTGGAGAGAATTTTCTTCAGATGATGTCTCTGTAAGGGCAGAATTTACAATACCCACTGATGGACCTTTGGAAGTTTCTAAGCAGGGATGCAAGCGAGTGTCGTTGCCTCCTCCATATCTAGAATACGCTGCTTTCATAATCAGGTATTTAACATGTGAAGGTTGTTTCTCTCACTTGCATTCTTACCATTTCAAATTGCTAAGTCATATGAGGCATGGGTTAGCTGTAAATATTTTGAACTTTTTGTTAAATTTTTTGGAACAATGTGCCCACGGAACCCAACAGGGGAAGGATAATTCTATTGCTCACCATGGCCTTATAAAATTATTGATTGAACACTCTTTGAGAGATGTATCACCTCTTTCTTGGCAATAATTTGTTGACCAAAAGAGCTTGCAAATTCCAGAACCCCCTAGGGAACTTACCCCACGGCCTTAGAAAAAGAAAGTGGAAATAGTGTCTACTAGTAGGAGAATAGGGAAAGGGTCATTTGCTCCTACAGCACCTGGTCATGCATCTCCCACACCAGACTCCTCTGTCCAGGTGAAAACTAGGTCTGCCAGTGGGAGAGAAAAAGGAAAAACAACGGCAAGAGAGTCATCTGGGGTGGAACAAACCCCAGAAACTGACCCTCGTTCTCAGAAAAGGCACCACTCTTCTCCTGCAGTATCTTCTCCTATAGCAACACCTGTTTTCATCACTAGTTCACCATCATCCTCTGATAAAGCAGAACCCTCTAGGCAGTTCAGAAAGAGGAAGGCTACGAGAGCACCTCTGGCAGCTGCAACATTGCCAAGAAGAGTTTCCACAAGAAAACAATGTAAAGTCTCCCATGTTTCACTTCAACCTGAGGTTATTATAATTTCAGAAGAATCTATAGAGTCTGAATATGATGTTTCTTAGAATGTGTCTGAGAGTGCTGCATAGAGTTCATTTGATATTCCTAAAGAAGGACAAATTGAGACAAGGGAGGTTGAGCATAATGAAAGGGGGGTACCAAGTCTTGATGACTTGGCTATTGCGGCTATGCAGATTTTGGAGGAAGTACAGTCTTCTCCACTACAGCAACAGGAATTCATCCTACAGCAAGAGGAGGAATAGATTGAACAATTGGAAGTGGCTAATGAAGCTTCATTTTCCCCTGTAACTTGTCAAACCATTGTTGTCTACATTTTTGATTGAATTTTTGGAATATTTCAAAGCTACATGGAGACCAGTTACATTGCAAACCCTGACTTTCTGCCACCTAGCCCAGACTGAAATGCAACAAAGTCTATGGGAGGAAGAAAAGAAGAAACTGAAAAGGGAAGTTGAAAGGAAAAAATAGGAAATTCAGGAGTTAAAGGAGAAAATGGATGAAATGCTGAAGGTAACTGGTCAGATTATGGAATACAGACCACCACCCAGAGTTTATGCTCTGTGCCTCAAGGAACAATTCTTGTGGTTCCAACTAATGAGAATTTCCAAAAATCAAGATCCTATTATTCACACTGCTAAAGAATTCTACGATGCATACTAGGCAGCTCCTAATTGGCTAAGGGATTCTTTGTACGACTTTTATTTACATGGCTTTATAATTCCATTTGAAACAGAGTGGAATCCCCTTCTGTACATTGGCGATATCCATTTGAGATCACTTATGTCTTGGGCGACAAATGAAGAAAATTATGGCAGGTAATGGGAAGCATATGAAGAAGCTAAAAGGAATGAGCCTGTTCCATTGCGCCCTGAGAGTTCAGACCCCCATAAAATGTTGAAAACCTGGCTTACTGTGGCATATGGCTTTCATAATGATACAGTCAGGATGAAAATATTTAATCTCAGAAAATAGGTATATGATGAGTTTCAAGAACAGACATACTCGTTTTGGAAGCTGTCATACTCCAGAATTGAGAAGAGGTGGGAGGGATTAACTATTGGGTTAAGAAGGTTTGAGCCTCACAGTCCCCTGAATTTTATGGCAGCTCTCAAAAGATCAAGTAGATACATACAATTGGGCCTTCAAAAGAGGTTTGAATTATGGTTCCCATTGACATTTAGACCTCCTGTGCTAATCTGGCCTCTTTATCCCTACCAAGCTACAAATATTAATGAAGATACAGAAGCTCATAGGTATGAAAGGTGGCAGAGTTTCAGAGGTTTTTATTACAAATTTGGAACTACATTTCAGAGTCATGCCGCAACCACTGATTTCAGAGAGACCACCAGAAAGTTTAATGTTGGAGGACCAGCATTGGGTTAAGTAGGGGGAAAATGATGAGCCCAAAATATGCTCACAATTTGGATATCTTAGTGTACTTTTACTGCCCTCACTTTTGTTTTTCATGGTTATTTAACTCTTTAAGAAACCTTTTATTGGGGGATATCCTGTAGCAATACACTTTCATGTTCCTACAGCCTATCATGTTGACATGTCTATATTTATTACCCTGTTTGACTCCCTAAATGACTGGTATAACGCATGTAGTTTTTGAATGATAAAATAGATTTAAATATGTGATTAATGAATGGATATTGTGTATGTGCCATGTGCCTTTTCTTTCACATCTGTTACCTTGTGTTTTGCAGGTTGTTGAAGAAAGTATGATTGAGTCAAGTGCAACTGATCTCGACCTTGCAGTAAAGTCCATTTCCTGCACGACTTCGAGGAAGTTCTGGCTAAGACTCTTTGACCGAAACTGTTGGGAAGGATTTTAAATATCGATTAATCTGGAAAGAGTGGAGTGCTAGATTCTCTCTGGATCAAGTTGAATGGATACACTCATTTATGAAGTCTGATCCTCAATTTCGTGATACATTTTGCATCCACGTCTTTCTCTGTTAGGGTTAGTTAGTTAGTTGTTTTCCTGATTTAAATAAGTGTTCCTCCTGCGCGAGTGAGCAAGCATAGTAAGATAGAAAGGATATCATGTAAGAGTTAGTGTGATAATAAAAGTAGAATCTGTATGATAAGAGACAGAGTTTGTTGTTAGTTTTCATATGAACAGAACAATGTATACCATTCTGAGTTTATTAATAAAGTTTAATGAAGTTATGAGTTCAGTACTTGCGTAATTAGTTGATGATTGCTAAGGGGGCCCACTTAGTAAGTATCTGTAGTTAGTTAGTTAGCTGTTCCTTTTTTGTTGATCATTAGTTAGATTTCATCTTTGAATTTTCTATGCAAATTCAATCTTATATTGTTCCTGCAGCATCGAGAATCCATCCATGTGTCTGTTCCTGCAGCATAAGGCCAATTCATAGTTTGTTTCTCAGTCGTAGTTGTTATGATTTCTGCTTTGGTTAGGTTATGGTTGAGTTAAGAGAACTTTGCATTACCTTCCTGTAGCGTAGGTAGAATTCTTTCCAAGTATTTATTTCTGTTAAGTTGTGACTGAAACTAGTTCTTAGTGCATATATTGTGCTGCTCCATTTCAAGTATACGTTCCCTGGTTTGACAAGTAAATGAACGACCATGAAAAGATATTAGTCGCCTGCTAGAATATCCAATTCCCAGGATAGGTTTTGCCGTGATTTTCATATCCTTTTGTGGGCATGACCACAATGCAAGCCATCCCTTCAACCTATCATTAATGCTTGAATTTTCCCTATAATTACAAAGAGGTCACCATTTATGTTGATCTTGAACTTTTCCATTATTGTAAGAACTTAGAAGAGAAATACGTAAAAATAGTCCAAGTTTCTAGAAATGATATCTCTTTTCTCTCATTTGACTATGTTGACCTAGCATCATTACCTTCATCATTTCAAGCCTCATCTTACCTTGATCCATCATCCTCAGAAAAATAACCTAAATATGATCTCAAGATCCAAGTACTAGACAATGGTTATGGAATTATCATATGAAACTATTACAAATCTAAAATAGATTGAATAACCCAATGAACTTTTTAAGAGAAAATAAAAGTTACATAAACTAGAAAAACATAAGAATACAAACCAGGACTCTGAGAGATTATGCAATGTCGATGTGACAATATTACATTAGGAGCTTCCAAGCTAGAAAGATACAATGCAAAGATGCATGCCAAAGGATATAAATACAAGCTAGCTAGTGAGTTTATAGAGAACTTAGGAGAGAAGGTAGGGTAGCAAATCCAACTAATAGGAATCAATCACAAAAAATGGGAAGTGGCCCACCCTTTAAGTAAGGGTACAACACATCACTTATCTCCTAGTAATTTACTCACTTGATTATCCTAAGAAATCTTAATTAAGTGTAGTAAAAACTTAGGACTAAGGGAAAATAAATTAACCCACTAGGAAAATAAAAATCTACACCAGTACCCCTCCTTAAGCACACCTTAGGAGGATGTAAAAGATGATGGGTCCTAAAAAATGAGGCCATGTTAGGTACCCATGTAGATATCAAATCCCCCCCCTCACAAATAAAGAGAGAACATCCCCTAGAATAGAGAGAGAAGAAAAGGACTAAGTAGCCCCCCAAAGAGGACACCAACTACACCCCAAGCAAAGCTCACAAATGAAGGAACTTACTCTCAGTGAAGGGTTTGGTGAAGATTTTTGTAGTTTGACTTGATGTCATACAGTACTTGAGATCAAGGATCTCGCCATGTATCAACTCCCAAATGTAGCACGCATATGAATCTCATTGTGCTTGGTCCATTGATGATGGACTAGATTGTGAGAGATCTAAATCAAACATAGGTTATCACAATAGATGACTATTATCTTTAGGAAGGGAATACCAAACTCAATGAGAATGTTTTAAAGCCAGATGACCTCAGTAGCAACATTAACTACTTTTCAATACTCAACCTATTTAGATTAAAGAGCAATAGCAGATCGTTTCTTGCTCGACCAACAAACTGGGTAAGAGCTAAGGGAGAAGCAATACTTTGAACTAGACTTGTGATCTTGAGAATTGTTTGACCAATCTAAATCTATGTCCCAACAAGTCAAAATTAATTCATGTTGCATAATAAATCCCATAATTGTGAGTACCCTTGATGTAGTGAAGAATCCACTTAGTTGCTTCTTAGTGCAACTCATGTGGCTCCTACATGAATTAAGAGACCATGCCTAAGTCAAATAGATGAGACTACCAACAAGCTATCAATATAGAGTGCCATCAACCAAGGGTGAAGAACACTTAGCCTCAAGTTTGACCCTTGATAAGAAAGGAGTTGATGTAGGCTTATAATCAGTCATGTGAATCCTCTAGAGAATGTCAAATGCATAATTAGACTATGCAAGAGTGATGCCTGAAAAATATTGAGTGATCTCAATCCCTAAGAAGTAGTGCAACAAGCTCAATTATGACATAAAAAGCTAATCATGAAGGGTAGTTTTCACTGCCTAAACGGTGGATGGGTGACTCTCCATGATCAAAAATCCATCGACATAGAGAACCAAGAAGGTGTGAGTATTATCTTTCTACAATATGTAGACATTAGGATCAAAATAGCATTGAGTGAACCCAAATATTAGAAGAATGGATTCCATCTTGGCATACCAAGCTTGAGGGGCCTATTTGAGGTCATAGAGAGACTTCTGAAGATGACACACAAGTGAGGGATCTTGAATTAACCCCTATGGCTACTCCATGTATATCACCTCCTAAAGATCACCATAAAGAAAAGAACTCTTTGCATCTAGATCTAATGAACATCCCATCTATGTGTTGTAGCTATGGAAAGAAAAAGTCAGATGGAATTCATTTTGGTGACTGGTGAAAAATTATCAGAGTAGTGAATCCTTGGAACTTGGGAGAATCCTTTGGTAACCAAGCGATCCTTATGCTTTTCAACTAACCCATCTGCTACATTTTTTTTTGACATGCCTAGTTACATCAAACAAGTTTACTTCCCTTAGGAAGTGAGATAAGATCCCAAGTGTGGTTCCTCTCCAAGGAACTAAACACTTCCTACATGGATGGATCCCACTCAAGGAAACTAGAAGCTTGTCAAAAAGTCTATGGACTAGAAGTTGAAGCAAGGAAGACATGTGAAGTATCCTGTACCTGTGATCTTATTCTTCTCTAATATGAAGGATCCCCTACCCAATCACCTATTGACTATAATGTCTAGTGATCCCAAAGAGGCCTTATGGTTGGAGAAGGAGAAGAATCATCATCCTTTGAAGATGAACTATGTGTATCCTCATGATCACTATCATCATATGAAGTGAAGGAAGAAGACTCCTCAGCATGATTGGAAGTATTATGAACCTCTAAATAACTATCATGATACAAGGATTCCAAATTGATGGTGGTAGGGAAAGTGTCGAGAGAAGGATTGGAAGTAATCTCCTCAAATTGAACACACATCTCAATGAACAACTCATGTGTGGTTGTATGAAGAAGCCTGTAGCATTTGACATCATCTAGGTAACCAAAAAATATGCAAGGATTGCTCTACAAATCCATAGCCTTACATTTATCTTCTAGAATGTGGGCCCATACACTAGATCCAAACACTCAAAGTGCTTAGTTGATGATTTCCAATGGTCCAAGCTTGAAAAGGAGTTACCCCCTTTGTGCAGCTTTATGGGGAACGTCATATGGATAACCAAGAAATATGCAAGCTTTCTTAGTTGATCCATAGCCTTATGTTTCTCTACTACAATATAAACCCATACACTAGAGCCAAACACTCAAAATTACTTAATTGATTGTTTCTGATCAGAACAAGCTTGAAAGGGAGTTTCCCCCTTCATAGATTTATGGGGAATGTGGTTCTATATGTAACATTCACAGTTAATGGTTTCTACCCAAAAAGGTGGTGCCAAAGACTTAGAGTGAATCATACAATTAGCCATATCTTTCAATGATTATTTATTTTATTCTACAACTCCATTATGCTGAAAATCAATACCCTTTGAAGCAAAATACTACAAAAACATATGGTTGACATGTATTCCCCCCTATTATCTATATGTAGAACTTGCTATATTTTCCAATATTTTTTCTACAAAATCCTTGTACTCCAAGAATGAATCAAATACTTCAAAGTTCTATTTGAGAAAGCACACAATGGTGTACTAGGAGAAATCATCAATGAATATCAAAACATATTGGGCTTTACTGAAAGATAGTTGTGGAAATAGCCCAACCAAATCACTATTTACCAACTACAAAAGATGGGAGGCTCTCCAAGTTTTTCCTTTGTCAAACTTCTCTTCAATTTGATTTCCAAGATTGCAACCATGACAAACACCTTTAGAAAAGTGAACTGTAGGAAATCCTGTAACCATATCCTATTTTTTGAGCTTCTAAAAGTAGTGATAATTCAAGTGACCAAACCATTGATGCCACAAATTATTCACGTCATCTAAATGAGAGTAGAATAGTCGAAGGAGGATCAGAAAAAAGAGAGAACAAATAAATTAGATATTAATGGCTTTCTCTCCTAATTGCAAAGCTGTAGAATCATTCTACATCTCATGAATCACCACTGAATCAAGAGTAAACTTAACTCTCTTTCCTATACCTGTGTGAGTGATTTTATAGATTGATAGGAGATTAGTTGATAATGATGGAACATAAAGAACATACTGATACATTCCACCCCCCATATCAATAGACCCTCTCCCACACACCTCGAGTGGATTTTAGTACGTGGCTCCTTAGATTAGGTATGTGCAGGATCATCATGGAAAAAATAGGCCCTTAAGTGGCAAAAAAAATAGAAAAATCAGAGTTAGGAAACTTGATGTAAAAATTTGAATAAGTTATCTATATTATTTCAAAAATATGTAAGAATAGAATCTATAGAAAATTTAATGTAGTTTCTAAACTACTAGGTTTGTTTAAAAAATAAAAATCTGGTGACAATTTGAAATTTCAATCTTGAGTACTTAAATTTCAAGGAAAAAATAAGAAGTAGGTGTGCTGGACCACCCTAACCACAATAAAATGATAATATTTTTTTTATAATATTTTAGATATAAGTAGGGACTCATGTCCGATGTGATGCATATTTTTTTGTAATTTTTTTCCAAGTAAATAATTAATTATGATTTTTTTATTATAACTTTTAAAAAATATAAAAAACTCGTATGTCCGACCACCTTAACTTGCTCAAAACTTCATGAAATTCAATTTTTCTTTTTTTAATTTTATAGTATACAAAGCATAGAATGTGATGCATGTTTTGGATTAAAAAAATGTGGTACCGTTTGAAAGCTATAAATCTTTTTCAATTAGTCTATCAATCAGGACTTTAGTCATAATTTGAATAGAAAATGAATAATAATTACTTATTAGATTCAATGTAAAGCATAATTTATATTGGTGGAAAGCTGAGAATCTCCTTTAAAAACCCTTTTCATTTCATCAATTTTGGGTAAAAAAAAAGTCATCACCCACATACCCATCATATTGCCACTTTTTGGCCCATCATGATCCTGCACATACCTTATTGCAGTTCATCTTCAGCTGAAGCCATGTGGTGTGAAGCACTAGAATAAAGAACCTATGTGGATGATGGGGAAGAAACTACTACAAGGGACTTGCCCTTTTATTTCCCATTGTTGTTATCTTTGGCCTTGTGATAATCCTCTTTTGAACTCTACTTGATAGAATTAGGAACACTGAGATTATTCTTCTCACGAATTTTTGTCAAATGATCTACCAATTTCTTCAAATTTTTGTGCTAATCATGACCTAGTTTCTTACAATAGGTACATTTGACACCAATAAATTCATTGTAAATAAAATTTGACACCAAGGAATCCTTTTTGAAAGAATTAACCAAAATTGAAAATTAGAACACTATGGTAGCCTCCCCTAGCATGGTGTGTGTCGCAGAAAGGATCACATGACATCCTAAGGAGAGAAATTAGAGGCAAAGATGTTGTGGCATGCAACACATAACAAGAAATATTTCATGGTATGTCGTCACACACACACAAGGGATGACACACAAGAACTACAACATCAAGAAGAAGATAGAGACGAAGAAATCAAGAGAGATAGGGGATCTAAGAGTTCAAGGTCAGATCTTCTCATAGATACAAATAGATATAATAAACTATATGAACGAATGGTTATCAATTCTTGAAGTTCTCAAATCATTAAGAAGAGAACATGAAGACAAAATAAAAATAAAAATTGGGTCAACATGGAAGAAGACCTAAATGGCCCCAATGCTTTTTATTATCCCCAATATCAAAAACTAATTTCACAACATATAGAAGAATGATGATACACATAGGAAAAGTTCACAATTAAATTTTTGCACTTGTATCCAAACACCTACAAGGGTAGAAAGGGTCCTCAATGCAAGATCAAAAACACAAAAAGAAAAGCATGGGGGAACACAAATCTAATCTACATATAAAGAAGAGGTACCATCCTACTCCTCATCGAACAGCAAGTCACCATGCTCCCAATCTAGATCATTATAGGGGGAGGGCAGATGGCCCTGCAAAGGTGAGATAGCAAGGGTGGTACCCTCTGACTTGCCTGCAACAAGGTCCAATGAAGTAGGCCTCTCAAGGTATTTTTCACTGAGCTCATGTGAGGTAAAATTCATTGATCTTGCAAGTATCAAGGACAAAGCTAGAATATCATCCACTAAATTAAACATGCACTTCATCGGGGTACCATGTGTCAATCTGGTGCAAGAAGAAGGATTCACATGAGATCCACTACCAACCTCATCGAGAGGGATAGTGACAAACTGAGAGGACACAGGGGCCACCTCTATCATATGGATGACACAAGCTAAGATGGAAACTCCTTTTAAAGAAGGTGACCCCTTCTTTTAGCCTCCACTTGGAGCAAGGTCATCCTCCAACTTGTGCTTCAGTGGAGGATGCAAAATCCCCATAGAAGAGGTGAAAGCTAAGGAGGAAGAAGATAGATCCATGTAATAGACACCACCATGGTGTTCAAAATGTCTATGGGTTGAGAAAATGGATGGATGTCTAGGAGGAATGTCAAAAGAGGAGGCTCTATAGAGGGATCGATAAAAAACCTACACCCTTTTGGGGTTAGGATCATTAGAGCCTTTCAAGGAACTTGAAATAAAAATAGAGGTGATTAGGACTAAGGGAGATACATTACATAAAAACAAAACAACAAAAGAGGGTACAAGAACAAGGGAAATTGGCTCCCCCTCCATCTTTTACAAGCTTTCATGTTCAGTGGTGAGAGCCTTTCACCTACACTTGCACTCAAGAGGAGGAAGCACAAGGGTAGAAGCAACCACAGAAAGAGGAATACACACATGTTCCTTGGTAGCAAGCCTCTTCTTGTTCTGTACCTTAGGGGCAAGTAGAGGAATGATAGGAGGCCATAGAGGCTAAGACACAAGAGCAACCCCAAGAGGACCTTTCCCCTTGCCATAAACAATGGGCATAGGAATTGTGGGAGAAATAGGAAGCTCAAAAACTTGCTACTTTTCTTTTCTCCATGTGGGCACCATTGCACTTCCCATGCAAGGCATGGAAGTAGGAGTCGAATGTGTCGTAATAGGTTGAGAAGGAGAAAAAAGAGTGGATGGTACAGAAGAAGAAGGCCCTTGAGTGCAAGAAAGATTCTCCTTCCCCCTTTTGTTGGGAAGAAGAAGTAGCTTACTATTGTGTGATCATGGAAACCTTCATAAAGACTGCATAGTGGGGACACCAAATAACTATCCTTCAGTGTTGAGCCCCCTATCTTATATTTAATATAGGCCTTATATAACAAATATCTTATAGGAGGGAGAGGTTTGACCTAGGTAGGCCAAAAGTGATCATGTGTGAAGCCCCCACACAATACCAGTGGTTTATAATTGATTTCATGCACTACATGCATAGAACCTTCTTGAGGGAATTTTAAATATTTATGAACTACATAGGTGAAATTGTTCATATAGGTCAATCAAGGGATTCCCAACCTAACTCGGAATAGGCCAAACTCTAGAATGATAACGAATGAAGCATTAATAGTCTTGGGTTCTACCAAGACTAGAAAAGAAATAGATCCCAAAGGGGTGATAGAAAATTCATCATGCGTACGAACGGTGGTCTTTGAATATTTGTATTGATCCCTATGTAATCTATTTATGAAAAAATTCTCCTCTATTATCACATTAACTCAACTCTTCAAATCAACTAATATACCAATTATGACATTTTTTGATGGTCTGGGTGGGAATGTATAAAGGGGAGAGATCCTTATTAAGGGGCTCATCATGTGAGGTAAATGTGTAGCACTCACATTTTTAGGATGGATACATGTGAACAATTTTCCATGCTCAAATACTCAGATGGAACTAATTTAGATGATGTATAATATTGTGTTACCAGATAGTGACCTACATAGATTCCATTTTTGAATATCCAAGATTTCTTCTACCTACGTATCTAGGGGTTGTAGATGGGGTCACAAAGCTACACACTTCACAACATAAAAATCTACAACATACCTTGAACATGTGAGAAAGATTCTCCAAAACCAAGAAACAAAAATACTTGGAGTTCACATCAAGTTCACAAAAAATGTAGAGAATGGAGATTCCTCACCTCTGGGACTTTACATTACACAAGAGCCCCAAGGAATGAACTACCTTAAACTACCTCAAGTTTTTTTATAGGTTCAAAGAGAGGCTAAAAAAAGGAAGGGAAAATAGTGAACTGCTTCCCTTATACTAAAATAGATGTACCCAAAATCGAGTGAGTCACTCGTAAAGGTTTCAAACTATGGACCAAATAGCTCATTGTCTAAGGATGGTAGTGTGGGAAGCAAAATCCAGCATAGCATGATGGCGTCTCAGGGATGCACTCACATCTTGTACGGATGGGGGTCTAGTAAATAGATAGAAAACACAAAGAGCCTACTAACAACCTAGCTAATAGAGGTTTCCAGTTTGACAGGAAGATTACAAAAATCAAAAAGTACAACAAGAATAATACTAGAAACTACTCTAATATGAAAATGAGAAAGAAAGGTAAGGAAAAATTACCACTCCACCCATGCTTTTATTCTTCAACTTCAACTCCAAAAGGATGAACAAACACCTACACACACATAAATGGGAAAAATGTTGGGCTATGATTCAAGGTTTCCCTTAGTTAGACCCTTGATTTGGTGTTTCCACCTCCATGGATAGCTAGATATGCAACAAGATAGATAAATCAATAAAGAAGAGAATAGAAAATTCACTATCAAATAGAGTGCAAAGATATCCTAAATGCTACTCTATAAGACACAATGGTGTAAATAAAATAACAAGAGTAATATCACCTTTCCTCCTGCTAGCACTCAAGGTTGAGAGGAGAAGATGAAACCACACCAAGAGAATGGAGCTTCATCAACCTACAAAGATGGTGGATTTGCCACAAGAACGTGTTGTAGAAGCATAAATAGAAAGAATCACCAAGAAGAGAACAAGAGTGAGATTGAGAGAGTGAGAGAGTGAGACAATGATCAAGAATTGCAAGAATGAATGAGAAAATGAGAGGATTACATGCAAGAGTGAGGAAGTCAATTTGAATTTTTGGGAAAGGAAATCATAGGTCATTTTTTTCCAATCAAGGGAGGGAAGAAGACATTACCTTTGCATCCAAGCAAAGATGTAATGGTTCTATAGATTCTAGAGGTAGGAATCCTATTAGGACATAAGCACGACGTACATACATCCATGTGATGCACGCACATCCTTGATGGGAATTCCTCCACTGATGCAAAAATACAAGGCCATGTGGAAGGAATAAGTTGATAGCGGCAAGTTCACATCATCTAACTTATAGTTTCTAAAGTAATCATAAAATAAATGGGGAATTTTCCAAGGGAGAAAATTCATGCTATTACACTATGTTATAGTGACAAATGTAAAATTTATATTAGCTCATTCCCAATAGAAATCACAATACATATGCAACTAGAAGAGAATTTATCCCTTTGGATTTGATCATCATATAGATTATAGTTTGTTTCCTTGAAATAACAAATGAATTCCATAACTATTAAATGGTTGATCTCCATGCAAAAATTTTACCATCTATTTTTAAAATAAATTATTAAAATCATCCAACATCACCTTTAGGGCTCTTTTTTATGGTGTGAAATTTTCTCTAGTAGTGATGTAGCAACTCCCTTTTCCTTGAATTTTTTTACCAATGTTTATCCTAACTAGTCCATGTCAACCATTGACATAGGAGCTAACGATTGATACTATTCAATATCTTTTCCTTTAAATTTTGTAGCTCTTAATTCAACCATAATGATTTTCTCTCCAATGTTATAGTGAACCATACAATGATTTACAATTTCATAAAAAATATTAGTGGGAGTAGTCAATTATTATACTATTAAATTGTGGGAGAAAATATAATTTGACATATAGGATGGCAACCTACATAGTAGGTGGTGTTAGTGAAGAAACTAAACAAATGGTATTTCATGCTAGGAAGAATATGGTTATTTATGGGAAACCGTGACAATATTTTCTTGTTGGGCTTAATATTGTTGTTATGGTGTATTTTGATGTATTCTCCTTAGTTGTACTAGGATGTGTTGGTTATTTTCAGTTGCAAATACTATGGTAATTATAGGGATCATATGTGTTATAGGTTGATTTGGACATATTCATTATTTTAAAGCAGAGTTTTAGTGGCTAAGAATTAACCTTGTCTAAAATTCTAGTTTTGATCCTCACAATGGGGCTAAGGCATTGCGATTTCCTCATAGGTATGCTAGAATATATTAAAATGTATAAAGGGATTCTTTAGGATCAATGGACCATGTAGAGACATTAATAATGGAAATACCAACTGATGCAGGATGAAATCAACAAGTCAATCTCCAAGATTAGAAGAGTGAATCCCAATCTATCCTATGTTAAGCTTAGTGTTGCATAAATAAAATAGAATGAGGTTATAAGAAAACCTAACATAAATGAAAGGATCATTATAGATACATATATTACATCATAATTATAGTAGTGAATTATAGCTCAAGATACAATCATAAATAAAAAATAATGCATAAGAATATATAGAATTAATAAACATTAAAAAATAATTATAGTTTTTGGAACTACAAATTCTTATATAAATTCCCACAAGATAAGTTGATGACTACATGCATTACATCCACTTCTATAAACACATGCGTAGAGGTTCCCCTATGCAGTTATGAAAAGGTCAAGACTAGAATCAAGAATCAAATTAAGAAATTAGTTACACATCATCTAAATCAAGACTTACCTTACACATCAAGATTAAAATCTTAGTTGTAGAAATATGCATCTAAAATAATAAGGGACACAAGCCAACACTTATATAAAGAATCTCCAATCCCATAATATTGTTTTACCCTCAAAATAAGAGTTTGATTTTATAGATCATCCAAGGAGATTGTTGAAATCTCTATAAATTTGGTCTCTTGAATTATATTTCTACTAGGTGGATTCTACTATTTATTCCATGGTTACATGTTAAATTGAACTATATTGTGTAGTACTACAAATTGGAGATCTATGTAAGTGGATTACCTTTTTTTTGCATCATGAAAAATAAGTTTATTGGCCTTAAATTTTTTGAATAGTTTTAAGAATAATTTAAAATTTGTGAAGTGATATAGCCTACTTAAATTACTCAAAGCTATGAGATAACATATAAATGATGTGGAGGACCCATGGAACACCATTAAAGTGATATAGAGGTAAATTATTTTGTATAATGTATACCATTGGTTGAACTCATAGTGATATATTGGATGGTGCACATTGTTATAAAGATAAGTATTTTAATCTTAATAAGAACTCCTATGAGCACGCCATGTGGAATTAGATTTAATAAAACAAATGAGCTCAACATTATTAATATTAGTGGGACTTGTCAACATACAATATTATAGTATGAATCAAAATGATACTCGATTGTTGATGTAGACCAATGATAATTCTTCATGACTAAATTTTCATTTGTAACATCAAAAATCCCCCTAAGAACCATTGGATCATATTTTATAGATCATTGTATGGCCTATATATGTTGGTAGTTGAACACTTTGCAAGTTATATTAAACATAAAATAGATTCAAAGTTAAAGGAGTGAAGGAAATTTGTCAATGACATGAGGCATTATTCTTTAAATAAAATTAAGGTAGAATGAATCTAATACTAGTAATGAACAAATAATTATATTATTTATACACTTACAAATATCATATTGGGCCTCTACTCAAAATAATCCCATATATTAAAATATTATTTTCTATACTACTTCCAATCTTATAGATACAACCTTGACCTAGTTCATAGTTATAGTTATAGCCTTGAACTCTTGCTTAGTTTTAAAAGTTGAGTTATTGGTAACTAGTCATTATTTTCACTTATGAAAATGTTTAAATTATACACATAAGACAAGTATAAAATGACATCACATGTAGTTCATTAAATAATCTAAATATTTCAAAACTTATATGCACCTACCATCTTAAAGGATCACTCAATAATCACTACTTAGTCTTTTCATCAATCATCTTAACTAAAATGTCAGAACCCTAGTTCTTGCACCAAATTACTTTAGCCATCTCATTACATCAAATATTTACAATTCTAGATCGTAGTATCACATAATTATCTCACAATTATGTATATATTACCTATGTTTCATTGTGTGCCTTTAAACTTTTTACAAATTTAATGAAACAATTGATTGGGCTTAATTGAGGTATAAACTAGGAAGTTATTTGACTTCCCATTCTTAGCATAGTATACTCAATTAGATTTTTAGCAGCACCAGGGCTTCTAATTTTAAGGACAACTATATGCGAATGTTTATTATAAGTAGAAATGCTCTAAATATTATAGGTATAGAGCTAAACATGAAGTTTAAATCCATAATTTTATGGTCAAGGCCATAAATGTGGAGATTAAAGTTGCATGTATGGATTTGATCTAGGTTAACCCATAATTCTAAATTTTGAAAAACATAATATCCTCAATTTTTTCATTTCATATCCAATCTCAAATTATAGGTAATAGTCATCTATCATGACCAAACCAAACTCCTCTCTAACTTCAAGATATAACTTTATTTTATATATTCCAAATCTAATCAAGTACATATTTCTAGAACTAGCTCTATAATATATAATAATTTACTTATTAATTGTTTATTTAATTAATCTAAATGAATTTAATTAAGCTTATTCCTTTTCAAAAATATATTTTTCCACAAAATATTCCTAGTAACCAAATAATTTTTTTTATATGATTGTAGATTATTACAAATAAAAAAATATAAACACTTTAGAATTCCAAAGGTAGGATAATGAAGTTCTAAATATACATAATATTAGAATATCACATCATATCTTTCCTCAATAAACAATGCAAAATAATCAAAGGGGTAAATTCTTTTGACCTAGAGCTATGAACTGATGAGGTCATAAATAGGGGACCTCATCTTTGATATAAAAAATCAACAATAACATCTCGACGGGGTTTGAACCTTGATGACAAGAACAACAACACAACTTAACCATCACACAATGCTAATACCAACCTCATAAATTATTCTTACTAATTAATATACAAAAATATTTTTTACATTAATTAAGTTTTATAAATAAAGAAAATATGATGCCTTTGTAATTCAAGGCTCAAAAAACTAAGAATAGTATAAATTTTAATACAAAATCATTACATAATATCATTCCTCAATATTTTTTTTCAACATTTAATATATTTTATTTTGCATTGACTAATCTTGTTTACATTTTAGCTATAAGTGTATGCATTTGGATAATGTTTTCATCTTACTTTCTAATTACAAGCTTTAAAATGTCTTAGATTTAGTAACTCATTTAATGTGCTTGAGTGAGACTAACAAAGAAAATAAAGATGCATCTACTTAATTACATAAAAAAAATAAGTTTCACATATCTTTTATACTTCAAAAAGATAAATCACTAATGAGAACTATTTCTTCAAATACTGGTAGTCGTTGATGTTTTTTACAAGACAGATTCACTTCAATGTTGATTTTACCTTCCCAATCAACCATATTTAATGCATTGTCACCACTCAATAATTCTATCGAATCAATCGAAGATGAGAGCAATCCATGTTTGTCGTTTGAATGATGTTTATCTTCATCACTAAGAGAAGAAGATTCTTTTTCATAAGTATTACGATTAAAGAAGGTTGATGAGGATATCTTGGAGCCTTCTTCATGCACTTGAAAATCATGAATTCCCTTTAACAATTGCTTTGCATGTTCCAATGATCCGATGTCTTTTTCATGTAAGCAAATAACATTTTCTAATACCATAACCACTTCCTTTTCCTTGCCTTGCCTCATCAAGCACACACCAAAATTGCATGCCTTGTTAGCAACTACAACAAAATATAGTGCCTTCCTACACATAATTTTATTTTCAAAATCATTTGAACAATAGATATATTATAATCAACACATTAAATATTTTTATTAAAAAAATAATTTCACATAAAAAAACTAATAAATTAACAATAATAGATCAATTATTTAAATCCTTCCTTTAAAATATTATGCCAAAAATAATATTTATATTTAGCAATATAGAATCTCTAAAATTATACCTATAAGCAACTTCTGCAACAGCATAATTGTGTTGTTGCATATATGCCCAACCTAAATGGCTCTGTCAATACAATTTATACAATCACTTGCCATTTCTTATCCACAATTTATACAATCACATGTCATTGCTTATCCCCTAAAAAAAATAAAAAACAATGCAAACATAATATCTAAAATACAAACTGAACATAACAATATTGTATTTGCATACCAAAATCCGACTAGTCTCTTCTTTAATAGAGAGCTGAAATTTCTTTCCATGCGAGTGTGCCGTCTTGATGGGGTTACCATTAAAAGCAATTCCAAGTTGAATGAGACCCAACTTCTTTTTTAGAAGCACAATTTGTTCATCCACCCTTCCACATTTCTAAAAAATATTCAAAAATGAAATCATAATCTTTTCATTAAAAAAATCTACATTAATTGTGTAAACAATTGTAATGATTTGATTTCTACAGTTACAATTTAAAATTATTTTTAATATATTTTTTAATATATACAATCATTAAAATTTTCACTATTTTTCTTTTATATCTATGATTATTTATAACTTTTATATTTGAATAAAGTGATAGCTTGAAGTGATATACAGATTAGTAGAAAGTTTCCTTAAAAACAATAATTTAAAATTGTAAAATTTATTTTAATACTTTCAAACTTACTCTCAATTTCAATTAAAAAACAAAAACCATTCAAATAAGTTATAGGTCGCTCTCATGAACAAAAGTAGCTTCTATGCCCCATCATAATTAAAGCTTATCTACAGTTGCAGTAAAATAATGATTGTTTTCATGGCAGCCATAGGTGGCCGAGTTCCTCAATTTAAAATTTAGGATAATCATGGAAAACACAAAGTTACTTCTATGGCCCATCACAATTAAAGCTTGTCCATACCTATAATAAATTATGATTATTTTGATGTTATAATCAGAGACGAGTTTCTCTATAACCTGTTTAACTGAGTTCTAATTATCCTGAAATCATATGGTAAAAATGGCATAGATTTTCAATGAGAAAAAATATTCAGTTGTATCATCTGCCCAAAAAAAATTAACAGATATATTCAGTTTTTCAGATTTGTGCTTAGATTAAAACTTTTGTCAATGAACTTTCAGTCTCCAGTAAAAGTTTCGAACAGAGTTGATTCATAAGATCAATTTTCCGTCTCCAGTAAAAGTTTCGAACAGAGTTGATTCATAAGATCAATTTTCCAACACTGATAATAATAGATCACTAAATATGATCCGAAAGAAATACAATCACAGTTAAATCTTAAAACTCACTTTCTATAACATATATACTCTATTAAATAAGTTTTAGAACGACATCCTCCCACTTTACACTCAACAAAATCTGAATAGGAATATGATTACCATCTGATTGTCTTTATAGGCAGATTGAGTATGAATACCTTATAAAGGTCAAGCAAAACATTGTCAAGGGATTCCTGAGCTTGCAGAGAGCAGCGGTGTCTGAAGGATTTAATTGCCTCAATGGCTTCATCTGCTCTTCCCAGCTGCTTCATCACAATGGCCATTTCCTTCAGTGCGCTCTCTACACGGTCTCCTGCATTTATAGCCGCCCAAAACAGAGCTATTGCCGCCTCCGGATTCTTCTCTACAAGCTGTTAAATCCTAACATTCCATCGCCTAAATTTCTTCCATGCGTTGTGATCAACACCCCTGCTTACATAATAAAAACTAATGACAGTATAGAAAATATACCTGAACCTGCTTGGCCCTGACGTAGGGAGTGTCCCCAGTTGGAACCTTGTGCATAGGACCAAACCCCTTCATCCACCCTGAACTGCTGTCTCTCCCCACCATTTTTTTTATTACAGCAGTGCTTGCTTGTTGAATGGGTTTCACCTTACGTAAGAATTCAAACCAAATACTAGGCGCAGTACGGATCAATCTTGGGCTTTGAAATCGTAATCTACTGACACAATAAGGAAAACTCTATGAACAAATGCTAGGCGACTAGAGGGTGTGGCCAAATTTAAGGGCCCAAGGAAACCCAAATACCCAAGGCTTGTTTCAGATCTTCTGGTGTGTGTTGTCGTTACTCCATAGTGCAATGGATAGACAGGAGATGCACTGAATCTGGACGAGAATGAGTCCGCGTACAATGGGTGGTTCATGAACCTTCCTGAACCATAGTAGAAAGGTTTATTGTAAGGTGTAGATTCATTCCATAGTTATTGGAATGCATGCTCGCTGTCCCGTCCAGAAGCTATTTGAGCCTCCTTAGGAAGTTCTCAAGAGTAAACAGTAATAAGCTTTGTTAATGGATCCAAAGACTGTCATACGAAGTTACGAGGGTGGATTTGTAAAATCAAAGTGCAATTATTGTCAACTCAGATGACAGTTGTACAACTTGTAATACACTACAGAAATGAACGAGGTATCATATTTTTAGACAAAAATATTATAATTTTAAGTAAATGTAAGTACACTTTACAAGTAAAAATAAAGGGATAGAGGGATTAAAAAATTTAAAAGCATGAAATTTTTTATAAATAATTATATGCTTTTTTCTTTATCTTTTACATTGTTATTTAAGTAGTTTAATATTTTTAGATGCAATGTGTTGGATAATTGATTTGAATAAGGGATAAATGAGAATGATTTGTATCTTGTCGGATGGAAATATCATTGAGAGTTTGAGTTGTACAAGACAAAGCTTAAATTATCAAGACTATTTATAATTATGAGATATATGTGTAATCTATTTAATGAATTTACTTTTTGAATCTAGTGCATAGGATTAAGACATTAATATATAATTGTCTCTAATAACTCAGCTTATATGTTTATGTAAAAAAAATCTTTTGAGGTGTAATTTATTTGTGTTTTTTTATAATCTACTTAAGATTATAGATGAAATTCTTGTAATGTCGTAACTTTAAGAACTTTTGCTTATACATCTATGGATGTTTCATGTTTTGTGTGTACTTCAAGATCTCTTTAATGTTTTCTATGAACCAACATATTGAAGATTGTTGATAAATGAATTGGGCCTAGATTTGTCTCTTTTCAAGCCCTAGTTTACTTGATTTTTTTTTTAAATAATTTAATAACACTTTTTCATATTTTAAAAATATTTGTTAAGAATTATTAATTTTAGATGATACTTTATATCCAAAAATAATTTGCTTAATTATTTTGCACATTAGAACACCATCTATAACTATCATTGTAGTTTTCCAAGAGATCTTATAGGAATGTACTTCTAATCCTTGTAGAGATTAAACTTTAGGAGGGGGCCTTCATCATCATTGGAAAATCCCCAAAGGTAATAGATAAATTATTGAATTAGCTTCTAAAGAATAACTAAGAATCCTAAGCATATTTAAAAAATCCCCAACAAACAGTTCTATTAGGTGTACATTTTAGCAACACATCTCTTGAGCACATTGAGACAAAGAAAACTATTGTCAATGACTTCATTGGCCAATCTCTCCACCTAACTCTTTTATTACATATTAATATTTTTTTATTGTATGTCCATCTATATTCTTTCAATTTCATTTGTTCACTTTTGGGGTAAGGTTTTTTTTTCCTTGCATACATATATTCATGATTTTTTATTAGGAATAAACATGGGAAAATTTTCATCCTCAGCCACAATGGTTACACATAGTGATGCATCTTTGAGGTGTATCTCTTAAAACATAATTTTTGAAATTATCATATTCATGCTTCAAATTTCCATACTTAATTTATGGTGCTTATTCCTAGGAAAAAACATATTATCATATTCCCATGCTTAATTTGTGTGTACCCATTTATTGAACACACAATATCAAGAGGAGGGCATGTTATTAATAATTAAAATATTTCTTATTTATTGTTCACTATTGTTGTTTGATTTTTTTTTTTTGGACTTTTTTTCCTTTCAATTGTGCCTACCTTTTTTTTTTTCTTTGTATGATTTCTTAATAATCTTTGCATATCCCTTATGAGGTTGAAATGTAAGGATGAAACTCTATTTGTTACACCATTGTGTGTAGATGTCCTAACTTGTGCATTTACCTAGCACATATTTTTTATTGAATTGGTGATCTTGTTAACCCAATTTTTAGTTCTACAATTAGAAACATCATATTACCTCTACTCAAAACATTTCCAAATATTAAATTAACATTTCCTCTACTACAACCTTGACTTAGTTCATAGCTATAGTTATGGATTTGACCCCTTGTCTAGTTTTAAAATTACTTATGGACCCAAGTTGACTTATTGGTAACTAGTCATTTTTTTACTTATGAAATATTTAAATTCAATAAATAAGACATGTATATAATGAAATCACCCCTAGGTAATTTAAACAATCTAAAGGTTTCACAAATTATGCGCACCTACCATCTTAAAATATCACTCAATAATTACTACTTAGTGTTTTTCATCAATCATATTAGTTAAAAATTCAAAACCCTAGTTCTTGAACCAAGTCACTTTAGCAACGATTACTTATCATCACATCACATATTTTCCATTCCACATCATAGTATCGCACTATTATCTCTCATTTATGTATATGTTAACTATATTTCTTGTTATGCCTTACAAATTTCTACTAAATTATTGAAGTAACCAATGGGGATTGACTAAGGCATAATTTAGGAAGATATTTGACTTCCAATTCCTAGCATATCATACTCAATAATATATTTAGCACCACCATTTTTTCTATTTTTAGGTACAAAAGATGATATTTTATTATAGGTAGCAAAGTTCTACGAACTATAGGTTTAGGACTAAACATGAAGTTCAAATCCATAACTTTTTAATCAAGTCCACAGATGTGGAGAACAAGGTTGTGTGTATGGATTTGATCTAGGTTCATGCATGGTTCTATATTTTACAAAACATAATCACCTCAATCTATTCATTCCATATCTAATCTCAAATTTTAGATACTAGTTATCTATCATGGAAAGACCAACCTCCTTCCTAACTTCAAGATATACTTGTATCTTAATCATTTATGTTCCAAATATAATCAAATATATATTTAGATATACCCAAAACTATAATCTAAATTAATGTACCTATTAATTTTTTAATTAATTAAATTCAATACATTTAAAAAGAAGTATATTCCATCTTAAACATATTATTTTTTATAAAACAATCCAACTAACCAAACTAAAAATATTTTTTTTTTATAGGACTGTAGATTATTAAAAAAGTAGAGAAACTATAAACCCTTCAAAATTTGAAAGACAATAAAATAATTGAGGAATACAAATTTTTAAATAGAAATAATAAAATAGCATCATATAACCCACCTATTCATTGCCTTGTGATGTCTCGATTTTAGTATTATTTTTTGACTACGTTTTAGGGGATGAATAGGTCATGCTTGTGCTTGTTGCAATGAATAATTATTGGCAGTTCAACTTCACCATTTTCATTGATAGTCTTTGTTATGACCATTATTCTTACAATATATAATGTGTATGGACCACTTGCATGTTTTGAGATGGCATTCCTCAACATGTTGATTGATGCTTCTTTGGTCACATTGTGATATGTGTATGGTAGCATGCAAATTTACTTTTGTAGACTTGATTTATTTCATTATTGTTGTATTTCCTGAGATGCTTGTGTTATACTTATTATGATAGAATCATAGATGTGATGATTTAATGATCTCAATATCTGGCATTTTAATTGATTTTCCTAATATCATGTTATTTTATGATATATGTGATGTTGAACCATGTTGGATGATTTCATGTGCTTCAGCTATTATATATTGAGAAGGTACACTTGGCATGTGCATTAAATGTATACATGTATAGTTATTTCTCCACCTAATTTTATAGATTTGAGTTATTCCCTAATGATGGTTATATCTGAGATGTCACTTTGGGCTTATGTGTTTGGTAGCCACCATTGCACTCAGTTAAGTCCAAGATGATTTTATGTATTCCCCTATGATTTTGGATATGAACTAGTGGTAACTCCATGTATTGTGGAAACTAGTAAATGCACAATTTAATGTGGTTTTTTATTTCCCATTCGCAATGTAGTTATATTTTAAGGATTTAAATTGTGCATGTGAATAGTGCTTGACACATTGAAAATCAAGAAATTGGGAAAAAGAAAGATAAATTTATAATTTAATAGACATTAGAAATAATATTAAATAATTAAAATTAATTCATTGTCATCAAAAAGTAATTCTTGGTGTGAGAAATTAAATTTGAATTATTTAATCATGGAAATGGTTAAAATTATACTATTTTAATTTAATTTGAAAATGAATAAATTGAAAAAGTGAAAGTGAATAGAAAAAAAATAAAAATAAAAAAGACAGTCTCTTAATTCATTCCTCATTTTTTGGAAAATGTTTTCTATCAAACCTTCTAAATAGATGGAATTGCTAGTTGTTTGTTGGTAGCCCTATGAATTTAATTGTAAAAGGATGATTGTTGGACTACTTGCATTGCAAATGGTTTTTCTCCTCAATTTTGAATAAGAATGAAAGAAAATGGTAAATTTTGTGAGAACATACTTGACACAATTTTCCTTATTTCTCCATCTTTTGGGTTCTTTCTTTGAATTTTTTTCATGTGTAACCTTAAACAAGCATGTGGTCTCAATTTTAGATTGAAATCATGTATTCTTTCAATAAAATTAAAACTCTTGTTTAAAACATGAAGATGTATATCTAATTTTTATGTTAAAAGTGTGATTTTGTGCATATTTTGAACCAATCTTTTTTTTCAAAATTTTGACTTTGAAATTTGAATCTTTCTTCAATGGTGGATTTGAGATTTTCATGATTCTTCACTTGTAAGATATTTTAGAAAAAATAAATTTCTATTTAGTTCTTGATGAATATCAATGTGGGCAAAGAAGTCTCATTAATTTTTTTAAGAAAATTTTGATACTATGTTTTATTTCTACCATAAAATTGTGCATTGAAACCCATGCCATGTCCAAATAGTGATTTGGCATGGTGAGCCTAGGATTTGAGGTATAGGGCTACAAAGGAGTGATTCTAAATATTGTCCCAATTTTGTAAGTGGATTTAAGGCTACAAAGTGTGTATATTTATTAAATAATTGAAAATTAAAGAAACATGGGGTTATAAAATAAACCAAGATATTTGGTAATGACATACTTGGAGCACTTACATAGGCTCGATACGACCAGTCAAGAGAATGCTACATTTAGATAATATGTTGATGCCTTTGGGGTGATTCATTCACATGTCAATGATCATATGCACTTGCGCCTGCAAATCCATCCCTCCATGCTCTTATGATGATGTACTCCTTGCCTCTCTTTATGATTCTCATCTTTGATGCCATTGGACTTGATGTCCAACATGAGACCCATCTCTATGCCATGTTTGTGAATTAGATGAGACCATTATTGCACATGTTCATTTTTTTGTTGTATGTTTCATAGTTGGCATGTTATGTGTTTGATATTAATCATGCTTGTTGAGCTATTATGCATTTTATGTCAATCACTTTTATTGGTTTATTATGTATTTAATGTTGATTATGTGTGTTGTCTTGTTATACTTTTGATGTTGAACATGCTTGTTAGCCTACTATACTTTAGATATTGATCATGCTTGTTGGTGTGTATGTTGTGACAATTTACTTAACTGAATTAAATATGCAAGATGCATTGGATGCTCCTACTGATAGGTTTATTTTTTATCCATACTCCCTTATTTTTAACAAGTGATGTGCTTATAATTAAGTGTCTATCTCCTAGCATGGCGAGGTAGACCTAAGGACACCACATGGTTGGATGTTGTGAAAACCACCATTGTGGATCAGTGTTGTTGGAGGCTTCATCTTGGATGAGCTATGGGCAATGTGCAAGTGGAGGTTCTCTCCTTGCTTTAGTTTCTCATTTCTATAAGATGTATATTAGGGAAATTTGATTCTCTCATGTAATTGTAGTAGTATTCTTGTGTTGTTTGTTTATAGGAGTGTGATCCTTTTATGTTGGGAAGTAGCCTCCATCTTATAATCAAGTAATGAACTTAGCAATTGTTGATTACAATCTTTGTAAGTAAGGTCTGTGCAACCTTTATAATTATTTTATATTTGTGATTTTATATTATTTTATGTGATTTATGTTTAATCCATGTTTATAATAAAACCATTTAAATAGAATGGTTTATTATAATAATTTGATATTTTCCCACATCTCTTCTTGTGAGGGTGTTGTCCCATTTGTAGCCTTGAAACATTAATAACTGTGCATTTTTTAATTAAATTATTATATGAACTATAAATATTTTATGGATGTTTGTAGGGAAATATGCATTGCATTATCATAATGTACGAGTTACCATTGTTTCCTTGAGCCTATCTCAAACATGGTGTGGAACAAGCTTAGCTTTTGTAGTTGTTTTCTCATGTTTTGTTGGTAGTTCCCTACTATGTTTTGGAGCTAGTGTAGCCTTTTGTTGTGGTTCTTGGGTTTTGATTCCTCTAGAGAGGCCCTCATATCGCCATTACAATTTCCATACTTCCTTGAACATTTATATCAAACCTTTTTGTAACATCTCATAAATTGAGGAAGTTATGTCTTGTTAAATGTGGAAGTGGTGTCTACTAGTTGTATATGCCTTAGTCTATTTTTGGAAATTTATGTCAAGGTATTAGAATTTTAGGAAGTTTGATACTGGATGTAATTTTATGCCTTAGATTTTTATTTCCTTGTGTCAGGTCATCAAACTTGAGGGAAGTTCAAAACCCAAGGGTTTTTGTGCCTAAAATTTTTAATCATCACTTGCATTAGGGTATCAATTTTATAGGAAGTCTTTAGAATACCACAATATTGTGCCTTAAAAAAAATTAGCACTCTATCATTGGGGTATAAAACTTTTAATAAGTCTAATACCAATGTGTTTATGCTGCAAATTATGTTTCTTGCACTCACATTAGGGTATCAAGAAGTCTAATACCAACCTATTTCATGCCTTAGAATATTTTAGGAAATCCTTGTTGGTTGTGAGAAGTCTAATAACAATCTATTTCATTCCTTGGGAATGTATTTTCAAATTGTTGGGGTATCATCTGCACTAGTGTAGTTTGATGCCATGTTGTTGGGTATTAAAATTTTGTGAGGTTCAATATTAATCACTATGTGGTATTGGAATTTATTGAAATCCAATAATAGGCCCTTTGCGGTATTAGGCTTAGATGAATTCTGATACTGATTCTTTGGGTACTGAACATTACAAAAGATTGATACCAATTATTTTTAGTATCAAACTTCAGTGAAATATGATACTAGTTCTTTTGGGTATCAAAATTCAATGAAGTTTGATATCAATTGAAATAATATTCCTAGGGTTCAGTCCTTGGTGATGCCTAGTGCGAATCCAACTTGGGAGAAAGACCAATACCTTCCAAGGCTTAGGGCCTTGAATGTTTTTTGTAAAAAATATTAAGATATTGCTAGTGGATTCTTGATTCCAATCTTGGTGTTCTTTCTCTCATTTTTAAAAAAAAATTATTCTATCACCATACCTTGTACATTGATGTTTGTGCCAAGTGTGTGATCAAACTACTATGACACCTTGTAAATTTTTTTGTGTTGTTTTGTTTGCTTAATGCCACTTTTCTTTCATTTAAAATATTTTTGGTTGTGATTTTTTCATTAATATCCTAGTCAGGTGGCTTGGGATGTTATACAATGCATCATATAATTCCTCAATAAAAAATGTAAAATAATCAATATTTAACATCACTACCATCTTTTTGCATAGAACAATGTCGTCTAAAAATTTAGCCAAGAGTGTATATAATTAACTAATATTTTATTCTCACTTTCTAAATATCAACTTATAAATCTTTTGAATTGAGTAGCTCTTTTAATATTTATTTTCAAACATATATTTTCTGATATAGTTGTCCCACTAAGCTATAAAAAAAGTTCCTTACAAAAGTAAAGAAAATATAATATTTTCAAAGTAAGTCATATTTCTAAATAAATATAGCATATCATTACATCATATAATTTCTAAAGAAAAAATGCCAAATAATCATACATCTAACATCTTTTGCATATGTTAGTAATGTCTAAAGTTCTACTCAAGAATAGATATATTTGATTAATCTTTATATTTTACTTTAAATTATTAATTTTAGTAATTCATTTAATGTTTAACTTCAAATATGTATTTCTTATAAAATGTTATATATATATATACTTAAATTCTTCATAGTTTCAAGGGATAGAAAATGAAGAATAATATAATTTTTAATTTACAAAATCATTACACTATATCATTCCTCAATAAGCAACATAGAATAAACAATATCTAAATATAATTTTCTTCTTCATAGACCAATCTTGTTTGCATTCTATTCATAAGTAAATGCATTTGACTGATGTTTACATCTTAATTTCTAATTACAAGCTTAAAAATGTCTTTTCTTTTGTAACTCATTTAATGTGCTCAGTTGAGAACAACAAAGAAAATAAAGATGTGTCTAGTTAATTGCATACAAAATAAAATTTTGCACATATTTTGTAGTTCAAGGAGATAAATCATTAATGGGAACTATTTCTTCAAATACTGGTAGTCGTCGATATTTTTTGTGAGGTAGATTCACCTCAATGTTGATTCTAGCTTCCCAATCAACCATATCTAATGCATTGTCACCACTCAATAGCTCTATCGAGTCAGTGGAAGATGAGAGCAATCCATTTTTATTGTTTGAATAATCTTTCTCTCCATCACTAAGAGAATAAGATTCTTTTTCATAATTATTATGATTCAAAAATCTTAATAAGGATCTCTTGGAGCCTTCTTTGTGTACTTGAAAATCTTGAATTTCCTTCAACAATTGATTTGCTCGCTCCAATGATCTAATGTCTTTTTCATGCAAGGAAATAATATTTTCTAATACCATAGCTGCATCCTTGGCCTTGCCTTGCTTCAACAAACAAACACCCAAATTGCATGCCTTATTGGCATCCACAACAAAATATAATGCTTTCCTACACACAATTTTTTTACAAATTCATTATATTCAAAATGACTAGACAATGAACAATAGATACATTACAATCAACACACTAATTATTTACATGGAAAATTAAATTCCACATTAGTGACCAATAAATTAACATAATATACCAATTATTAAAACCTTTCCTTTAAAACATCATATCAAAAAAAAAAAAATTATAATCTCTAAAATTTACCTATATGCTACTTCAGCAGCAACATAATTTTTTTGTTGCATATATGCCCAGCCTAAATTGCCCTGTCAATACAATCTATACAATCACTTTACATTGCTTATCCCCTAAAAAATAAACATAAACAATGCAAATATAATATCTAAAATACAAACTAAACATAAGTATATTGTAAGTGTATTTGTATACCAATATCCGACTGGTCTCTTCTTTAATAGAGAGCTGAAACTTCTTCCCATGTGAGCGCGCTGTCTTGGTGGGGTTACCGTTAAAAGCAATTCCATGTTGAATAAGACGCAACTTCTCTTTGAACAACACAATTTGTTCATCCACCCTTCCACATTTCTATAATATATAAACAAAAGTAAGATTCCAATCTTTTAATAAACATTCTTCTAGATTGATTGTATAAATAATTATAATGATTTTTTTCTACAATTATTATTTAAGCTTTATATTTATATATTTATTTTTTTATATAAAATCAATAAAATTTTCTTTAGATCTTTTATTTATATATCAGATAACAATTTATTATTTTTATATTTGAATAAAAAGAAAGTTAAAAATAAATAAATAAAATAAATGAAATGATAAACAGATTAATAAAACAGTCACCCTTAAAATAAATAATTCAAATTTTAAATTTAGTTTTATTACTTCCAAACTTACTCAGAATATTTATCTAAAAACAAAAACTATTCAAATAAGTGATAGTTCCATCTCATAAGCAAAAAGTAGCTTTTATGGCCCATCATAATTAGAGCTTATCCAGTCACAGTAAAGTTATGATTCCTTTCATGGTAGCCACATGTGGACGAGTTCCTCAATTTAAAATATAGTATAATCATAAAAACAGAAGTTACTTCTATCGCCCATTACAATAAAAGCTTGTCCATTGTTTTGATGTTAGAATCATAGGGTACGAGTTTCTCCATAACCTGTTTAACTGGGTTCTAATTATCCTAAAATCATATGGTAAAAGTTATATTCAGTTGTATCAGATGCTCAAAAAAATTGAACAGTTGCATCTGATATATACCTGATATATATCTAAGTTATTTTTTAGATAGTCATACCAAACTTTGTGGCTAAATTAATGATATTAGATTTTTATAATTTTTGTTGTTTTTGGATTAGATTGTGTGATATTTTTTCCATCAATATTTTGGATCATATTTTATGATCCATCATTAGAATAAATGTTAAGTTCTTCACTTAGATTCAGAATGACTATTCCGTTCATCTATAAGATCAATATACAGAAATGCAATCGTAAACAAACAATTTTTTCAGATTAAAAATATAAGATCTAAAAGATAAATATTCGATTGTGAATAAATTAATGATATTAGATTTTTACAATTCTTGTTGTCTTTGGATATGATTGTGCGAGAGATTTTTCCATTAACATTTTGAATCACATTCCATGATCCAACTTCAGAAAACTCAACACTTAGACTCAGAATGGTCGTTCTGTTAATATATAAGATCAATATCCAAAAATATGATGATGAACAAACAATTTTTCAGAACTAAAAGATATATATTCTATTAAATTAGTTTAATTAGAACCGGACATCCTCTGATATCCCACTTTACACTAAACAAAAATCCGATTCCTGCTAAACTCTTTATCAGTTATACCCACAATCTGTTATTAATTAGACCACTATTTCTCTTCAAATCTTATGGAAATTTTGAAATTAAATTTGCACATAAGAATTCCATATGATCTGATTGGATGTATAGGCAAACAGAGTATATATACCTTATAAAGATCAAGCAGAATGTTGTCAAGGGATTCCTGAGCTTGCAGAGAGCAGCGGTGTCTGAAGGATTTAATTGCCTCAATGGCTTCATCTGCTCGTCCCAGCTGCTTCATCACAATGGCCATGTCCTTCAGTGCGCTCTCTACGCGGTCTCCTGCATTTATAGCCGCCCAAAAGAGCGCAATTGCAGCCTCTGGGTTCGTCTCTATAAGCTGTTAAATCCAACATTCCATCACTTAAAATTTTTATATGCGTTGTGATGAACACACCTGTTTACATTGTAGAAAATATACCTGAACCTGCTTGGCCCTGTCGTAGGGAGTGTCCCCAGTTGGAACCTTGTACATATGACCGAGCCCCTTCATCCAACCTGAACTGCTGTCTCTCCCCACCATTTTTTTTATTACAGCAGAGCTTGCGTGTCCAATGGGTTTCACCTTACAGGAGAATTTAAACCAAATGCTAGGCACAGTATAGCTCAATCTTGGGCTTCGAATTTATAGCCTAATCTGCTGAAACAATAAACAATTTTTTATGGACAAATGCTAGGCGACTAGAGGGTGTGGCCAAATTTAAGGGCCCAAAGAAACCCAAATACCGAAGGCTGGTTTCAGATCTTTTGGTGTGGATTGTCGTTACTGCAATATGTTTTCATTGGGATAAACAGGAGATCCATTGAATCTGGACGGAAATCAGTCCGCGTACGTTGGTTCATGCACCTTCCTAAACCATATTACAAAGGCCTACTGTAAGGCATAGATTCATTCCAGAGTTCTTGGAATGCATGCGCAATGTCCCGTACAACAGCTATTTAAGCCTCTTTTGGAATTTCTCACAGTAATAAGCTTTGTTAATGGATCCAAAAGACTGTCTGTCGTACGATGGTGGATTTGTAAAATAAAAGTCGATTATTGTCGATTTAGCGCATCTGGCCGGCATACGTCAATGAAGCGATATGGGGAGTAAAATATAATTGACGGTGGTAAGGTCTCTAGTTTTTTTTTCTTTTTCAGTTGGACTGATATTTATTCTATTATATTTTGTTTAAGTTTTATTCAATTAAAAAAAAATGAAGCAATATGGAAAGTAAAATAATTCAAAGCATCAAAAAGTACATAAATAAATGTCAATTGAAAACCTTGGTTATTATATACCCATGTTCTTTTTGCAAATAGGAATAGGAATAGAGGAAAGAAATCATCTCTTTTTCATTAACTTTCTAATGGTGTGTTATCCATTACGCCTTTTCAATTGTGTTTCACAATGATTACAATGTACTAAATGCAATAATTAGTTTATAAATGACATTATTATGTGAATTTGATTCATGATATCACCACATCATGATTCATTTATTATTAATCCTTAGATATGTGTGTTGAGAAAATGTGTCTCAATCGTGGATTCTTAATGTTCATTTTAATGCATTATGTATTCACATGCTATTTTATTTTCTTGTTATTTTCTCAATTTGTGGGAAAGTTGGCATCTCACGTCGAGGATGACTAGATTTTATCTTTAGTGAGCTTTTGGCCTCACATGAGGAGGTAGGTATCCCACTTTGGGGTGACATAGTTTGGCCATGTGTCAACATCTTGTGGCGCATGTAAGGTCATTATGAAGGGAGATACATATATCAAAAATTCTATAATTCATAGGAACATGTAAGAGAGAGATTATATTAAAATCTTGATGAGCATTATGACATGTTGGTACACTTATCATGAAGCATCATTGAATAGATTGATAGAGGAAAAAACAAAATATTCAAATTTATATGATCATATATGACATTATAAAAAAATTTACACATCAAATTTAAAAATTAAAAAACAACCAAATTAGTGATTTTGATACTGCATAATCATATTACGATCATATATACCGAGACAAAACATGATTACATTTTCTTAAGTTAAAAAGACAAAATATTATCTTTAACATTGGTAAAAATCGAGACCAACACTAAAGACACGTAAACTCACTTTGATATAGTCCCCCCTTTTTCCATGAACACACAAAAGTGATTTGAAAGTCGCATCAAGACAACAATAATACAAACACATTTAAGTCGTAAGGGTATGACTTTCTTTTTCTTTTTATATTGTATGATGCGATTTGAACTTAAGACCTCCCAGAAGAGAGGCTTCACAGCTTGTCGCTGCGTTGTGGGGTTAGCCCCCGTAAGGGTATGACTTTTGTGAATTAAAAAAAGGAAAATGCCCATGACTATCTAAGATGTTAGAGGCCCCACATAGACGAACTTGACTTGAGAGGCCCCATGCTTGCTAGATAGCTTTACTAGTAAGTTCCATTTTATTGAATTTTTTTAATAATAGAATTACCTATAAGCCAAAAGAAATAGATGTAGTTTGTTCTTTTAATAAAATGGAATGGAATTATGCACTAAAGACAAATAGGTAGGAGTAGGAATCAAAGTAGCATATAGTTTTAAAAAGGAAATAGTTGGAGTGAAAGAAATTTTATTTTAAAAAGAAATATTTGTCATAATAAAATATAATTTCAAAAAAGAAAATAATTAATTTCTATTATATTATGTTATTTTCTTATATTGTAAGAGTTCTTAGCAATCGTATTATTAGTAGTCATTTTTTTTTTTTATGTGATAGTCTTGGATTTTGATCTATATGAGATGCTAGCATGCCTTTGGGATGTTAGCGCATTGCATTGTCATTTGTGTGTCGCGATGTTGTCCTTGGTCAAGAGCTTGCCAATCTGTCCAGAAATCCTCTGTGATCTACTCTTTCTGACTCTAGAACTCTCACCTTTTTATCCCACCACTTGAGCTTTGTTCCTTTAGGTATTTGAGGACCATTTTCTCCCTGTAGACACTTCTTTGTCCTAGAGACTTGGGAGTAGAAAATTTTCTACTCTATACTTCCTTTTCAAAATGTATTTACCAATCCCTCTTTTACTTGTGGACTTTTTTTACCATAGACAAAACTCCTCCACCAAATAAATGTTCCTCTCTTCTCTTCTCTTGTGGTATTTAATCTACCATAATCCATCCTCCTCCACCAATGTTCATCTACACCATTCCTTACAACACCCACATAAAAATTAGCAATATCATGGAAATTAAAAAGTTAAATTTACACTTCCTCTTCACACTCCTTTACATTTATTTCCACCCTTTCATCAATCTCTTCTTCCATTTTCATCATCTCATCTACATACAAATCAACATAATCTTCATCATCATAAAAATGAAAAATATCAACCATTACCTCTATTTTCACATTTTCTTATACTATTATAAAATATTCTCCATTCACATCCTCATTCATCAAAAAATCCATACCTTCACTAATGCATGCCACTACAACTACAATATCATTTACTTCCATACCTTCCAAAAGACATGCTTTGACTACAATCTTATTCTTTCAGATCTTCTTTCACAATGTTTTCTTCTTATGTGTTATCTATTGGACTCTTTGCTTCATCTTCTCTTCTACCTGCAAATGAAATAACATTAGAAAAATTATAGGAGTCAACATCTCACATATTCTTTTCTATTTCCTTCCTCTTTCCTTTCATAATACTTGAACCTCCAAGACATCTAACTGAGCCTAGATATTTCTGTACACTTATTCTAAAAAACCCAACTCTCTTCCTCTTAAATTATTTCTCTCCTCTCAATAAAAGAAATATTTACATGGACCTAACCAAGGCCAACCTCATACTCTTCTTCCTTGACATTTCTATAAATACTTGTGACCCACTCACAATTTGCAACAAAACTTACACATAACCACAACTATCCTCTACCCAACAATGATTTTGGAAGATGTGCCTCTCAAAACCTCCTCTACCCACTTTCACATAGTGGAGGAAGTTTGTACACATTCTAACCATCCTTAACTATGTTGGATAACAACCCTAAGTAATTACATAAAACAAATCCTCATAACTCATTGAACCCTAGCTCTCTGCATTTAAAACATGTAAAAAACATATTATTGAGCTCTTATTTTACATAACATAGCAGAATACCTCAAATCAAAAATATTTCTCCTCACACACATTCCAGAATCATACATTTTCTAATACCATTTGATGCAAACAATATTAGGGGGTCTTATCAAACTACCCAATCTCGCAACCTTAACTTCTCATCCAACCCACATTCTTGCACACATGCCAAAGAAAAAATATATTTTGCAACAAAATATGAAATATATCTTTATTATTACTTTCACATGTATGTTTATACAACAAAATTCATCAAGAACAATTACATATAGTGGATATTTCAACAATAAATAAAATTTAGAAAATTTTCAAGGGTTTTTAAGCACTTCATGCTTTCAAATCTTCAAAGTCTCATGCCTTCAACTTTATTTTCTTTACTCCTCTTTGTAAATCTGACTTTTCCCTTCATCCTATAGCTCTCATGGATGCCTTTAACACAAAAAATTCCTACAACTTTCTTCTTCTCTTCTTGTATTCCTCTCATCTTGGAAAGCTAATTTTCTACATTTTCCTTCACGTAATCCTCTAAAGCAACCTACAAATTATTTCCTCAAACTTGTTGCTCTTTATTTCTACCTCTTGACACCATTAAACGTTGTATTTATAGAGGGTTTCAACTATGTGAAAAACCAAAAAGTGGTTTCCAAATCTGCTCTTTCGTTGACCCTTAAAATTCCTAAAAAAATGAAATAAAATATAGTTTGTTGCTTCCAAAAGTACCATTAAAAGTTGTTGTACCATATCTAACATCTTTCTTCTTTATATTCATTTGAAAAATGAATAAATTCAATAACCGATTCATGCTCATTCACCCCAAATTGGAAATTAAAGAATCATTATATTGTTTTCTTAAAAACACTAGTTTTTTCTCCCTTGTAGGAACCAAAATTGAAAGAATAAGACAAGAATGGAATTCCAAGAGTCACTTGTCTTATGCAAAATTCCCTAGGCATCCAAATTGAGAAAATTAATTCCTTCAAAATCCCCTTCCACCATAGTAAATAGACCATTTTAACCCCTAGAACCTTGAAATTTTGCAATATATCACATTAAACACTTTGATTTCCCTTGTTGATGAAAATTCCATACAAATAAATATTTAAATCCTTACTTGAAACTTCATAATATTCTCTTGAAACTCATTTACCTACACCTAAAATACCAAATATTGTACATGAAAATAAAATGTATTTTTATGCAAAATTGTTTGTGAGTTTGGATACTCCATCATCCCTTCTATATGATTCCTTGTTGGCATGTGTATGACCTATGATTTGAATTATTTTTCATGCTTATTTTTGATGATGTTAACCCCTTGAGCATGTATAGTTATCATTTGATTATCATTTTTATGACCCCTTAGCATTGAATTTTGATCATGCATGTTTCCTTTTTTATTTGTTTGGTGTTAATCATTATTGTACCATGTGTATGCTATGATGATTTGTCTAATGTGATTTCATGTAGTTCTCATGATGGTTGTTCATATTCATTGGCTTGTTTGTGATACATGCTCTTTCTTTTGTGTGAGTGTTGTGCTTTTTCCCAAGTGACTATCTCCTATAACAATGGGTGGGCCTAAGGGTACCACATGGTTTGGTCATATGGAAACCACAATTATAGATCAAATTTCTTATAATATTAATCTTGGAGGAGATTTAGTTAGCATAAAAGTGGAGGTTTTCTCTTTGCTTTAGTTTTTCATTCTTGGAAACTAATATAAAATGTTTAATTCAAGACCTTGAGTTCTCTTCGGAAATTTTATTATGTTAAATTGGAAATTCTATTTGGTTGAATGTAAACCTCCCATGTAAGTGGTGAAGAATATATCTTATTATACATGTTTTCTCAATGTTGGCATTGAACGTAATTATCATTCTCATGCAATTTATCTTTCTAGAAATTCTAGTGAAAGGGTATGTACAGGATCAGTATGGAAAAAATAGGCCCTTAAGTGGCGATGAAAATTCAAAAAAATCAGAGTTAGGCAAGTTGACGTAAAAATTTGAATAAGTTATCTATATTATTTCAAAAATATGTAAGAATAGAATTTATAGCAAATTAAATTTAGTTTCTAAACTATTAGGTTTATTTAAACCAAAAAATCTATTTGGTGAAAATTTGAAATTTCAATGCACTAGTACTTAAATTTTAGGGAAAAAATAAGTAGGTGTCTATCTGACCACCCTAACTACAATAAAATGAAAATATTTTTTTATAAGATTTTAGATATAAGTAGAGGACTCGTGTCCTGATGTGATGCATAATTTTTTGTAAGTTTTTTTCCAAGTAAATAATTAATTATGATTATTTCTACAACTTTTTAAAAATATAAAAAATCATATGTCTAACCATCTTAACTTGGTCAAAAATTCATGAAATTCATTTTTTAATCCTATAGTATCGAAGCATAGAATGTGACACGCATTTTGGATTCAAAAAATGTGATATTGTTTGAAAGCTATAGATGTTTTTCAATTAGCCTATTAATCAGGACTTTAGTCATAATTCAAATAGAAATTGAATAATAATAATTTATTAAACTCAAAGTAAAGCATAATTTATATTGGTGGAAATTTGAGAATCTCCTTTAAAAACCCTTTACATTTCATCAATTTTGGGTAAAAAAAAAGTCGTCAGCCACATGGGTGAAGTCTAGAAAAGCAAGGTAAGTTGTTAAACATGTTTTTTGTGTTGACTTCTTAGGATTGGCATGTCCTATTCAAATTCCAAAGCAAGCCCAAGGCTAGTAGTAAGGTTTGTGTTAGAAATATCGGATATCGGATATATTTTATATATGATTTTAAAAAATGTAATATAGTTTATAATATATGATTTAAAAAATGCAATAAATAGTCTATAGTTTATTTTAATATATCTAGTTTAGAAAATACAATATAGTTTATAATTTAATATATAATATACAATTTATGATAATCTCTTATGGAAAGATGTATAATATATAATATATTATATTATTATGTATAATATTTAAATATTATTTCTATATTTTAGTTAATGTATATATATATAATATATATATAAAATATTTAAATATTATCTCTTTCCCTCTCTCTCCCTCTCTCTCTCTCTCCCCTTCTTCCC